>JANDJT010000217.1:28888411-28903232 GCA_024331685.1 Stegophilus panzeri | reverse complement strand
TATATATATTGTGTGTGTGTGTGTGTATATATATGTATATGCATATACTCGGCTCGTTTGATTATTATCTGATTATTTTTGGCTTTATTTTATGTGTTGTTACTGATTATCTACATGTTATTATCTCTAATGGACCTGCTCAGGTGTGTTAGGACAACATCTGGGCACAAAACCCCTTCAATTTCTCTTTCTTCTTGTCTCTGTTGGTCAGATCTCTTGCTTGAAGATGTCTTTTCGTGGAGGAGGAGGGAGAGGAGGAGGAGGAGGAGGATTTGGTAGAGGAGGAAGAGGAGGTTATGGAGGAAGAGGAGGATTTGGAGGAAGAGGAGGTGGTAGAGGAGGATTTAACAGACAGCAGGATTATGGTCCTCCAGAGTATGTTGTTGGTACGGAGATTGAGGTTTCATATCCCAGATTTCCTGTCCAGGCAATTAGATTTTGTGTGCTTGGTTGATGCAGCACTAACACACAGTACTCACTCTGTAGAACAAAGATTACTAGGTGGATAACTTGCATAGTTTGTGATCTAGGTGTATAAATGTGTGTGTGTGTAGCACTGGGGGAGTTCATGCACCCGTGTGAAGACGACATTGTTTGTAAGTGTGTGACGGAGGAAAACAAGGTGCCCTACTTCAACGCTCCCGTGTACCTGGAGAACAAGGAGCAGATCGGCAAAGTCGACGAGATCTTCGGCCAGCTCAGAGACTTCGTATCCTTTATTTTTCGATTTCTCACTCACAATTTCTCATTAGTCTGCACCTGAGCTTCTAAAGCTCCTGGAAGAAGATTCCTGTAGTGTTTGTGATGTTCCTCTTAACGTTTCACACGGCGTGGTCCTTAATTATTACTGCAGTATTTTTCAGTCAAACTGTCAGAAAACATGAAGGCGTCGTCGTTCAAGAAATTACAGAAGGTGCGTGTTCGGGTTTTCTGAGAGCCTGACCGGTGGATTTCTTACACTTTATTTATCGTCACCATGTATTATAGAAGCGTTTCTGTGGACGTTGAAGCCGATTCTAGACTGCCGAACCAAGAATACGCTGTTTGTACAATTATTCTTGTTCTCCTGCTCAGTTTTTATTTATTTTCATGCAATAAAACCATTATCAATGACCTAAATACAAATATATAGGCTTATATAAAGGTATATAGTGTATATAGTATAAAAGCTTAAAGTGACATCTATTTTAGAGAATAAATTAGGATTATGTACATTCAGCTCCAGAATTATTGGCACCCTTCATAAAAATGGGTAGCCAATGTTTCGATGTTTTGCTTTAATTTCTCGGAACGTTTGAATTTCAGTTCTACGTCGACCCGGCGAAGCTGTTGCCCCTCCAGAGGTTCCTCCCGAGACCGCCGGGTGAGAAAGGACCCCCTCGAGGAGGCAGAGGAGGGGGAGGACGAGGAGGTATGAACACACACACACACACACAAAGAATATGTAAATATTGAGAACTGTGAAATGATGCAGGAGTGTGAATGGATGATGACTGTGTGTGTTTGTGTAGGTGGGTTCCGAGGGGGCCGAGGAGGTGGTGGTGGTCGCGGTGGTGGATTCGGTGGAGGAAGAGGTGGAGGGTTCAGGGGAGGAAGAGGAGGAGGGTTCAGAGGAGGCAGAGGAGGAGGAGGAGGTCGTGGATTCAGAGGTGAGTGATGCTCATTGGATAAAGCTGGACAATGTGACCGTATAATATAAATATCCTGATGAACAGTCATAATATGCTTTTCTGATGTGTTGTAGATATTGTGATTTAATTGTTTTATTTTTATTTTTATGAATTTATATATATATTTAAATGTGTTTTCACAATTTTCAAGATGAAGTACAGCCTTTTTCGGTGTTGTATTTTTTATTTCTGAGTAAGATATCTTTCTTATTTATTTATTTATTTATTTATATAAATACACATTTAGTTATAAACAATTTAAATAGGTTTATTAAATAATGTATCAACCAGTTGTTTTGGATTTTTTCTTCTTTTAAAAAAAAAAAAAAAAAACGCCACCCTGCTGTATTCCTGTCAGTTGGTGAGAAAACCTCAATATCGTGCTCCGTGTCCTGCCGTGTATTGTAGAAATGTCTTCAAGTACCGAGCCGAAATCGCAGATTATACAAATGGACGTTAAAGCAAAATCGCTTGTATGATCATAAAATGATAACATAAAAAAAAAATTATATTTATTGTTTACTAAAGTTCTACATATTATGTAACCACGGCGACAGTCTTATTAGTCGTAGCTAGTATCAGCTTAGCTTAACCTAGCCTGGTCTCTACTGTAGTTTAGACGTATTATTATCAGCAGTGCAGATTGTGTTTGTTGTCACATCGCTGTAACCCAAAAAGCGCTTTTTTTTAAAAACATTTATTTAAAAACCGCACCTTCACTCAGAGTTACATAAAATATCACGGCTTTGTTTTTATTTTTTCCTTTCTCTAGGTGGAAGATGATGGAGATCGGTGCACTGACTTTACTCCTGCCTCAGAGGAAACGTTCACACCGGACGATCGGCTTCCTCGCTCTTCCAACCGCTGCCTCTTCTATCCGGCGCAGCCTCGATTTTTTTTATTATTATTATTTCCATTTTAATGTGTGTATTTTTGGCGGTGCGATTGATGCTAAATGTCCATAACCGTGGTTGAATATCGTGTTGACCTCGGTATGTTTCGCCTGTGCCGGTTGAATCAGGAATCAGTGACACGATTATCATCACACCTTTTTTATCTGTAACGTGAAAACATTCATAGTTTTGTTACTGCAGAGATATGAATGGATCCGACTTGTACAATAGCAGAGTTAGCATGCTAGTGCTAAATAAATCCTATCGTGTTTGTACATATTTTCTCTTTTTTTTTTTTTTTCCCCTCCCCTGTAGCTTTAAAAGTTTTTGTTGCTTCTGGTAATCAATACGGTATAAAGAAGACGTGGAATTCCTGTCTAATTATAGATTTTCACAGGTTGTGTTAGCAAGCTAGCAAACGAGATAACCTGACAGAATTTCTCACAGGATTTTTAAGTGATAGGAATCAATGATCATCATTTTTAGCGATAATGTTAGGCAGCTAGCTTACTTTAGCTAAAGTGACAGGATTTTTGAGAGGATTATTCATTTATATTCACGGTTGATTTGTCCATGCTAAAGCTAGCCATCTAGCTAACACAATCCTGACAGGATTTCTGAGTCATATTAGTAAAATTGTTAGCGAACTAGCTGATATATAATTTTTTTTTTACATTTATGATGATAAATGTTCATCATCTTTACTCCTAATGTTAGCCAGCTAGCTTACATTAGTTAACCGACAGAAGATTTTCTTAAAAAATATATATTCGTAAATTCATTTTCTGTGCTAAATCCTGCCGTCTAGCTAACATGAGCTAACCTAACAGGAATTCTGAGAGGTATTTTGACTTATTAATAAATGGTTATAATCTTTTTTTAAATCGTTAGCCACATAGCTAATGTACTAACTTGACAGGATGCCTGAGGATTTTTCATTTCTGTTCATAATTATAAATGTTAAAAATCCATATCCTAATGTTAGACCGCTAGCTTATGTCAGCAAACCTGACAGGAATTCTGTGAGGATTTTTAAAAATGTATATTCAGAGATTATAACTGTCGTTGTTAAAGCCTGCTGTCTACCTAATATGAGTAAACCTGACCGGATTTCTGAGAGGATTTTTAAATATATTCATAAATTATATTTGTAAGTGCTAAAGCTTTCCATTTAGCTAACATGATCTAACCTAACAGGATTTCTGTGAGGATCTTGATTCATTAATTAATGTTTACTGATAGTGTTCGCTAACTTGACAGCATGTCTGAGAGTTTTTCATTTATATTTATGAATGATCTTTTCTGCTAGCTAAAATGAGCTAACCTGACAGTGTTTCTAATTCATGTTCATAAATAATAAAGCTCTTCAATGCTAAAGCTAACCATCTAGTCTGCATGAGCTGACAGGATTTCTGAGAGGATTTAAACTCATATTAATCATTCATTTTTAATCTTTTCTGCTAATTTATTTAAGGATGGGTCTTAACGTTTCCATATGGACTCAAAGATGCGCATTTGTCGTCGAACGATAGAAACTTCTAGTATGTGCTAAAGTTACTTTTGTTTATTTTTGTGTAAGCCTAATCGTGAGATGTCCACTTGTTAGCAATTTTACCATAGGTATGATACTCCAGCAGTTATCCAGCTGTTCATGTGGAAATCCAAAAGGTATGCTAGTGGAAATTAGCATCATTTATTATATAAGACGTGTTCAAGCAAAATGAAGTCCATCGGAATGTTTAGCTTTGAATAGTGCTGTGTTGAAGTTTTTATATTTTATAAATTGGCTCTACAATTTTGTCAACAATGCTTTAAGTATTCTGATACAACCCTGCTGAAAAAAACAAAACAATAGAAACCATCACAGAACATTCTAATGGTTTCCACTACAAATACCATTACAAACCATCTGCTAACCATTAAAACAATTACCGGTCCTTAATGGTATCCACTAGACATAAAATGCCATCAATAGAAGGCAACAAATTCCCAGTGGAGACCCATAGGGACCATTACAGTATCCATTAAAACCAATACTATTCCCATTAAAACAATTACAAATTATATGAGGATTTCTGTTCGTTTAGTTTTTTTTTTTCCGCAGGGAAATCATATCAAGTATCGCAATACGATATTTTTGTCACATTGCCCCACCCCTGGTCTCATGGTACGTAACTCTGTCCGTCTTCCTGTGGTTGCTGAAACGTGATAAACAGCCAGGATCCGTTTCACGAGCTTGTGGGTCGGTGCATACGTAACCGCCAGTCAATGTGAGCTCTGCAAAAATCTAATCAAATGATCCGGCTTCTAGATGAACGGCTAATATCCAACAGAGCGTCAGCCAGCGAGAATTCTGAACTCAAAGAACCAATAATAATCCTCGAACAGTTCCTTCTTTATGACTTGCTCAGTGTTGGGAAATAATGAACTTTGATCTGAGCAAATCAGATCATTCATTTACAGACAAGAAAGAAATTCACAGGGTCGTTCAGAGCTTCTACAGAGTGAAGGCGACAAGTTGAGAGAGTTTGTAAATCTCAGATCACCTTCCACCCAGATCTGTAAGACCAACTGAGCTCGTGGACTTTGGGAAAAGCTCTCTGCCTCTGAGAGTTTCAACATGCTTTGTGTGCATTTTAAAGAGAAGCTGTTTGTCGTTATTTTCGTTTTCTTCTGTTTCTGTAACTTTATAGAGCAACTGTTGCTAAGAAGTTTCCCACCAGGATGAATAAAGTCTTATATTATGAATATTGCCATGTGTAATTATATCTAGGATAAATACGGTAGGTTGTTAATTTACTCTTAACAGCGACTCGACAGTAGTTCAGCTGCAAATCCCAGGTTTATATTAATGCGCTCGTTCTAATACGTTCATCATTTCTATAGTAACAGCTTAAACAGGAACTTGTATGGTAGACATTCCTCATAAACAGCTATAAAAATATAATCGATTATGGTGAGGTTTTCTGTAAAGAAATGTTTATTCAGCACATATGGAAGGAGTCTCAATGTAAAAAGTACAATGTGTCATTCTTTAATAACTAAAAAAGTCGTACTCTTTGGGAAGTTGTTGTGGTATAAGAGGAATAAAACACTTTCACAAGGTGCTGTTATAGGAAAAGAATCGTCTTCAGGGAGATAAGTGTATCTGTTTCATCACACCACCCCATCGTGGATTAATTTCCTACAACAGCACAACACTGAGTGTTATATTCCTTAAATAATCGATCTGTGGATGCTGTTGGTAACCACTAACATTTTCCCCCTATATAATAATACTTCACAAAAGTGCACACAAACCTCCAAGATATCCTTTTTATTTGGCTTTGGCAGCTAAATGTTCTATGTAGAACCCTACAATAGAGTGTTTCCCAATCAGAAAAGGTACCAAGGAGAACCCTTTAAGATGGCCATGAACAGTTAACAATCCATTGAATCCATAAAGAGTCCACATTTTTTCCCTAACAGTGTGTTTACTAAGAAATACTGTGACTCATCTCATCTTTTCAATGTTTAGACACACTTAGGACTGTTTATTTCAACTGAGAGTTGAGAAATCTCTCTCTCTCTCTCTCTTAATACCGTGAGAAATGGTCTTGTCTCCTCTAAACCAGTTCTGTTGGCTCATTGTACATCCATTTGAATGAAAACTTTGAATAAATATTAGGCATAAGATGTAAATGTGTTAAAACTTTTCAACAGCAGATGAACTGCTTAATCAGACAGGGTCATCAGACAGGGTCTTCGCCCCGTCTCGTTGGGTATGGGCGAATATATTCAGACGAGGAGGTTTGATTGACAACCTTATGTGCTGTTGAGTTTGCACTTTAATATATAATTAATTAAAGAAAAAAATAATTTAGCTTTAATTTTTTTTTTTTTAAAGGTTTTTATTGTACAAAATTTCATTATTTGTTTATTTACTGATGCACTTATATTTGTTTCCTTTTTTTTTCTTTTTTTTTTTTTTACTACATGAAGGAACCGTGTATTACAGCAAAATTAATTTTTGAGAAATAAAATAAAAAGGAAAGAAAGTCTGGCTTCATTAGATCAACTGAAATGTCATCAGTGACATTTGATAAATAATCCTTAAGCAATTTACCAAATTTTAGCAATTTAGTTTTCGCAGTTTAAAGTTTAACAAATAAACGAAATGCAAATTATTAAAACAAATCATTATCGTGTGCCTTTATTCGTTCACTTTACGTTTTTATTACTTACAAATAAAATACAACCGTGTCCCTTCTTCCTTTGCTGACTAAAAACCGTTTCCTTACATTACTTCCTGTTTCGAGCCCAATCATAAAGCAATGCGCTGCTGTAGCGATGAGAAAAGAAACTCTTCTGTGATTGGCGGAGAGCAGAGTCAGCCGCGTTTGTGATTGGCTGAAGTCGGAACGGTTCGGGTTTCTTAAGACACGCCCTCTTTTTGGGCCAAATCCCGAACATGGAGACGGCTGGGAAAGTAAGTCATGTTTAAAACACGAATTTACGATTAAAAATGCCGTTTAATACCGAGTTTTAAGGTGTAGCGTGATGCTAAAGCTCTCTTTTACGACATGTATATTCGTGAACTCACCGGAATGTTAAAGTTGAATGGGATTTTTGACGCTGTCAGGCTTTCACGCGCAGCTGCAAGTTTTAATCAAAGTGCACAAAGGCTCGTGCTGGTCTTAACGTGTTTATATGCCCTATTAATCATTAAACTAGAGATTTCGGATCACATGCACTCAGAATTTAGCACGTGCAAAACTCTAATAAATGGGTCATGGCTGTTTTGCACGAATGCATAGGTGCGTGCATGCATGCATTTTTTTTTTCCCTTAAATTATTATCTAAATTTCTTACTATTTCTTTGTTTCAGGTGATTAAGTGCAAGGCTGCAGTAGCATGGGAAGCTGGAAAGCCTTTATCAGTGGAGGAGGTGGAGGTGGCACCACCCAAAGCCCATGAAGTGAGAGTTAAGGTAAACTAACTTGCACTACATTTAGTCAGAGCTTCAGTGCATTGAAAAGATTTTATTGGGTTGCAAACATTTACCACACAGATTACGTTATACTTACATATAATCGTAGTTGCATGTGCATGCATTGAAACTTAATAATAATAATAATAATAATAATAATAATTAATAAATAAATAAATAAAGTGCACTTTTTATAAATGTGGCGCACAAAGTTTAAAAGAAAGTACAAAAAAGTCTAAGGAGTATAGATAGATAGATAGATAGATAGATATAGAATAAAATACTAAGTGATAACAATTTCAGGCATTAAAGTAGGACAGAGCAATTTTTCAACTCTAGTATGTCTTTGGAGAGAGTTTTTTTCTTGGTCTGGTGATTTTTTATTTATTTATTTATTTATTTTTGTCTACTATTTTTGTGCACTCGTTTAAATGAAACCTTTGAATAAATATCATCTAGATATGTAAAGAAGGTGAGAAAATGTTAAAACAACCACCAGATACAATGATGAGAAATCATTTGAAACAAGATTTTTTTTGGAGACCTGTCCAAATGGGCGTGGCCTAATATTCTAATGAGCATGCTTGATTGACGGTGTTCTGTCCCAGTCTCCCAGCCTGTTTGACAGCACATGGTGCACAGACGTCAGTCTTGTGATTGGTGAGGATGAAGCGTATTAGGTCTTTATCCTCCCGCTTTACGTCCAAAACTCTAACGTCCTCTAACGAAGGACGATTTGTGTACGAGGGGGGAAACTATTAATTAGCCGAGATAACGAAGGCAAGTGTAATTTCATCGTTGGTACGTGTTTCAGATCCACGCGACGGGCGTGTGTCACACTGACGCCTACACTCTGAGTGGGAGCGACCCCGAGGGCCTGTTTCCCGTCATCCTGGGTCACGAGGGCGGGGGAACGGTCGAGAGCGTCGGAGAGGGAGTGACCAAGTTCAAGCCAGGTACGCTGAGCGACCTTTGTATTGTTGTCATGTGAACAGAATTATGGGGTGGCCACATTTCCGGGTCAAGGACACATGCTGATCTCCTTCACGCTTCTTTTTAATTACACTGTAACTATAGTAATGCTTTCATCAGTACTAGTATCAGCTAACCAACCAGCCTAGCTAGATGTCCTAGATTAGATGTACTATTATCAGAAATAAAGATGAATTAAAGTCCTGTTGCTGCTATTGGTCACGCTGCAACATTGCAATGAAATATTTTTTGCTCAGTTCTCCGTATTGGCGGCCAACATGCGACCTGATTGGTCAGGAGGTGAAACGTTCTCACGGCGTCATCACGGTAAAAGGTGCGTTTCGGGTCGGATAAACGTGTGAAAGCGACCTAAGGAAGGTTAGAAGACGGATGTCGTTATGCAAACGACACAGACGCGTCTAGTAAACGCGAACGCTAGCCAGAAATGCTGCTGGAATTCTTGTGGCTGTAAAAATGTACCTGCTGTTTAATTATTTAATAGTTTTATCGCAATAACGATGTCTTGTGTCCGTTGTCGTCGTTCAGGAGACACAGTGATTCCCGTCTACATCCCACAGTGTGGAGAATGCAAGTTCTGCAAAAACCCGAAGACCAACCTGTGCCAAAAAATCAGGTTTGTGATGGTTTTTAGTTTTTAAGTATGAATATCCTGTTTTAAAAAAAAAAAAAGACACTTCAGTACATTCTTACATTACTTACTTGTTTTTAAACTAGCACGCGTGTTTATTTATCGAGTGTATGCACATTTTACTTCCCACGCGTTCCTCATTTATTTATTTATTTACCCTTGCTTGCATGTATGCATACTTGCGTACCTCCTAGCGCGCACGTACTTAACTTTCCATGCATACTTGTACACGTATGCATACATTCCTGAGTTGGGTACGGGTACGTTCTCGCTTGCTTACTATGTGCGTGCATGCATGTATACATACTTGCATTCTTTCTTACTAGTACGCATACATACTTCTATAGATTAGCAGCATGCATGTATACATGTGCATACTAGTTTACTAGCATGTATACTCATTTTCCATACTGTACATGACCACACGAGTTTTATTTGTTCATGCGTACTCGAAGCCACGGATTATAATCACGCGTGCATATTTGTGTACTTGTTTGCTTGCATGCTACATTTACTAGCATGCATCCTTGTGTACATGCACTCCTGACTTCAGTGCGTACTCGCTTACTGTGCATGCATGCATGCATATTTACGTACTTGCAGTAGTTGCATGTATGCATACTTCATCTAGCGTCCTTTCCTTGCTTATTAGCCTTCGTGCACACACAGTTGGTCACTCGTGCATGCTTACATACCCTCTTTAACACTTTCTGTCTCAGGGTGACTCAAGGTCAGGGTCTGATGCCCGATAAGACGACCAGGTTCACCTGTAAAGGTAAACCCATCTTCCACTTCATGGGCACCAGCACGTTCAGCGAGTACACGGTGGTCGCCGATATCTCGCTGACCAAAGTGGACGAGCGCGCGCCACTGGATAAAGTGTGTCTGCTCGGCTGTGGGATCTCGACAGGATACGGAGCTGCGCTGAACACGGCCAAGGTTTGCTGCTCATCTCATCCCTGTTTACTGAACACATAGTACACTAACTGGAGGAACCGTTTTTGAGATGTCCTGGTTATATTTCACGTGTGTGTGTGTGTGTGTGTGTGTGTCTCTCTCTCTGCAGGTCGAGCCCGGGTCCGTGTGCGCAGTATTCGGTTTAGGAGCCGTCGGTCTCGCCGCCGTCATGGGGTGCAAAGCCGCCGGAGCCTCCAGGATCATCGGCGTGGACGTCAACCCGGAGAAATTCGACATCTCCAAGAAATTCGGCACCACCGAGTGCGTGAACCCGAAGGACCACAGCAAACCGATTCAGGAAGTGCTGATGGAGATGACGGACGGAGGAGTGGACTACAGCTTCGAGTGCATCGGCAACGTCACCGTTATGGTAAAGCACCAATATGATGAAGTGTATTTAAAGGGAAAATATTAATTGTTGCTTTTAGCTAAAACAACGAACTTATGCATGCAGTCTAGTTTACATATTTTAATATTATGCGAAAGAATTAAAATGAAAGTAGTTGTTACAGATGAGTCGCGTTGCAGTGAGGCTCACTTTCCGTAAACCCTGATCTCTTTAGAAGTGATTTCTGATTGAATATTTCTGTGTATTTGTGTAACCGTGTGTGTTTGACAGCGTGCCGCTCTGGAGGCGTGTCATAAGGGCTGGGGGACGAGCGTGATCATCGGCGTGGCCGGAGCGGGTCAGGAGATCTCCACTCGTCCGTTCCAGCTCATCGTAGGACGCACGTGGAAGGGCACGGCCTTCGGAGGTGGGACATATTTTAAAAATATTCAATAAAAGTAGAGAACTTCTTATTGAATAAAATTGGTTAGCGGTGCAAGCTTTAACTCTACTGTGGAGAGAGAACGAGTTTTCAGACCCACCAGCCTTCACGCATTTTGCGTAGGAACTCTGAATTTTTTTTATTATTATTATTTATTTTATTTTTTTTTTAGATCAAACTGCTATGAATTATCGCTCAGAATTACGCCAAAAGACCAGTCTTTTCTTTATTTTATTTTTATTATGGAAAAAAAATTTCTGATCAAATCGACATGTGAATCTGGAATGACCGACCGTTGTGTAGGTGTTTTTTGAATTCACGCATACTAGCAAACACCCTAGAAGCCCTGCCCCCTTCATTACATTACATTACATTACATTACATTACAATACAGCATTTGGCAGATGCCCTTATCCAGAGCATACAATTATCTCATTTAGACAACTGAGCAGTTGAGAGTTAAGGACCTTGCTCATGGGCCCAACAGTGGTAGCTAGTCAGTGCTGGGATTTGAACTCACAGCCTTCCGATCAGAAGTCCAACGTCTTAACCGCTTTAACTTGGCTATATATTTGTCTAATATTAGCTAACATCAGTTACATATTTACTAACGATGCTAGCGAAAAATCTGGGTCATAAATAGTAAAAAACTAAAGTGTCATCTAACACATAATTTTAATGGTAACTAAAAGTGACTAAAATTGCTGTTTGCTCTCCTGTTCCAGTCAGCGCATAATATAATATAATATATACACATACACACATGCACTCCAGTTTCTACCTTTTTAGACAAGTAATTTTTTGTTAAAGGACTATGTGGAAACTCTACAGAGTTGGGACTGCGCATGGGTCTGCTTCAAGTTTGGCACGATGGGAATGACCGGAAATACAAAACCGGCTTCTACTATGACTCATGCTGGGGTGGGAATTAATAATGATCAAATTGGGAGAAAATGATGTGAAAATAAAAATAAGTGGAGAACTTAACATTATTATTCCTCTGCCACAAGGTGGTGCAATTGGCATCATTAGTGACATTGGCATCACTGGCATCATTGTTATTGGCATCATTAGTGTGATCAGTCACTGGTGTGGTTGGCGTCCTTGGTGTCATTGGCATCATTGTGTGTGTGTGTGTGTGTGTGTGTGTGTGTGTGTCTTTGGATTAAACTATGTGTTTGAATCTGTGCAGGTTGGAAGAGTGTCGAGAGCGTCCCTAAACTGGTGGAAGACTACATGAACAAGAAGCTGATGGTGGACGAGTTTGTGACTCACACATTGCCTTTCGAGCAGATCAACGAAGCCTTCGACCTCATGCATGCCGGAAAGAGGTTCGAGCTCTACTTAGTAACTACAGATTTTGCTCACTTGTGTTAAATTCATCATCAACCTTTTCTCCTCCGTGTCCCCGACAGCATCCGAGCCGTCCTGACGTTCTGAAGACCAGCTCAAGTTCCTGCATCAAACTTCAGTCGTTTAATTCATTAATTCATGTTTGCCATTAATTCCTGAGCACTTAAAGTTCTGACCCTGATGTAGAGTTTGTGATCTTTTACACAATTTAAATGGATTTAAAAAGATCAATAAATCTATGATAAAACGGTGTACACTATGCATACATGCTTGGTTGATGATCGAACAAAATCCACACAGTAAAATACACCTGGAACACACACCTGTTGATTTTCTGTTTGTTCACCATTAAAGAAATTAAATGTCGTTATTATTAGACAATATCACAAGTATTGTAATATTAATTTACAACACCAATAAATATTAAAATATAGTTACGCTGCTTCATAACAAATCTTCCGTTCTTTGAGTTTATGTTCCGCTTTTTAATTAATGCCTGGCTTTTTAAAAACTTCCCTGAGGGGGCGGGGAAAGGAATGGAAAAAATTAACACCACAACTGGTTATTTATTTTTTATTTATTATTATAATAATAATAATAATAATAATAATAATAATAATAAATAACTGAGTAGTAATTGTTACATTATAGAAAATATTAAATTGAATTAAACATTAATTAAAACATTGTGGTTTATATTGTGTTACCAAAAAAAGCATCTTCATATGGAGTGATTTCAATCTAAGTTAATGAAATGTACAATTGATTAAATATCCTGTATAATTTAACAATAAATGAATAATTTAACTTTATTTTCCGTCATTCATTCATTCATTCATTGAATTCAAATGTCATTTTATAGAGTTTAGCTTAGTTTTATCAATCCCATTTCCCTTTGTTTCATTTAAATCCATATAATGTTTTTATTTTTATTTATGTGTTTTGTTTGTAGGTTGTAATAATTGTATGGCATTTTATTTTCCCTTACGCCTCGTTTTATTTTAATCGGCTCTTTTTCTTTTCATTTTGTTCCGTGTTAATTTCACGTCTTATTATTTATTTACTTTAAATCCCGGTTTCCATGACTGCAACGTTCCAATATACAGTAAATACCCTACAAAATGGCGGCTGCGGCTCTTTAGTGCACTTCGCGTTGTTCCGGTGTTGATTTGAGACACAGCCCGGACTCGGGTTAGTCCATCACAGTGTCAGAAGATGGCGACTGCTGAACCGGTGAGAGAGAGAGAAACGTGTGGATTAAAAACGGTTGTTTTTGGCATTAGAAGGAGTAACAGCTAATATAAACACCGTGTGATTTAGCAGAAGGTTTAATATTTCTGTGTTTGAGTGTTTTGGGTGAATTAATCAGCTTGGTGTTGATTAACACGGAGTTAAACCAGATAGCTGGATTACATTAAATGGCTAGCTTTAGCTTTAGCAAGTGGGCGGATAACTGACTTCAGCTGTGATGGGTAAATTTGGGATTTCTTTGTGTAAAAATAATATATGTAGTTAATTTAGTCTTTACTGAAATAAAAGCTGACGTTGAACTCTTTGTTTACTGTAACTCATGCCCAGTTTGCATCTGTGTCTTTATTTTAATTTGCTACACTCTTAGCTAGCTTGTCAGGCTAATATAGATTATTAGATATAAATTATGTTTAGAGAAAATTCTGAGCTGAAGTTGAATTTAATCTGGATTTTAACCCGTATGTTAGTTTTGTTAGTTAAGTAAAGTCGGCTTGGTGTTAGCCAGGTAATAAGATCAAAACAAGGGTTTGAGACGGAGCTGAATTCTCGATTCTGATTGGTTGATGAAGTGACTGAAACCGGAAACGAATAGTTTTATTAATTAAACGTCACATTATGCTAATGATCAGTTTATACATGAACCCGGTGTTGATTATTTTTCTACACCAGCACGACACGGAGTGTTTTATTCTTTACAAATCATACACATGGTTTTCAGCACATACCTGTTTACATGGTGTGTGTGTGTGTGTGTGTGTGTGTGGTGGTTTTTAACTGTAGGAAGTGACCCCGAATACACCGAATTCAGAAGAAGAGCAGAGCGATGCTAGTGGCCGAGAAATTGTGAGTCCTGAAGATTACATCAAACATCCGCTACAGAACAGGTATGTAACCCAGACACACACACACACACACACACACACACACACACACACACACACTTTACACTGTTTACACTCATTACAGAATGATGGTTATGATTGGGACATTTGTTTGTCTGTCATCTCCATTTTCTCCCTCTCGTTGTTCTCCTCGTACTCTTCTCCCTCCTTCTTTGTCTTCTCCTTCTTCTTTATTTTGTTCTTGTCCTACTTTCCCCTCCTTCTCATTCTTTTCCCATCTTTCTTCTTCTTTTCTTCTCCCTCTTATTGTTGTTCTTCTCCTCCTCCTTTTCCTTCTACTCCTCCTCTTCCTGTCCTTTCCTTGTCTTCTCCTTCATCACATCTTCTCCTTATTTTCTTCTCCTTTGTCGTCATCTTTTCCTCCTTATTTTCTCCTCCTCCTGTTCCTCTCCTTTCTTTCTTCTCCTTCGTCGTCATCTTCTCCTCCTTATTTTC
>JANDJT010000217.1:28819243-28832394 GCA_024331685.1 Stegophilus panzeri | reverse complement strand
CGGACACTTTGGACATGCCAATCAGCCTACCATGCATGTCTTTGGACTTGGGGAGGAAACCGGAGTACCCGGAGGAAACCCCCGCAGCACAGGGAGATCTTAGATCTTTAGCACATCTTAGATCTTAGATCTTTAGATCTTCAAAAGAAATACAACTTAAAACAAAAGCAACCTCAGTAAACACACTATACAGTTTTTTTTAAATAATTTTTTTATTGAAGCAAAAAAATATAGTACTCTAACATCTATCACCCATGTGAAAAACTTATTTCCCCCTTAAACTTAGAATCTGGTTGTACCACCTTTAACAGCAATAACCGCAACCAAACGCTTTCTGATAACCGTAGATGAGAATTTCACAGCCCTGTGGTGGTATTTTGGCCCACTCTTCTTTGCAAAACTGCTTTAGTTCAGCCACAGTGGAGGGTTTTTGAGCATGAGCTGCCTGTTTAATATCCTGCTCAACATCTTGATTGGTTCTTTTTTTTTTTTGAGCCACTCAGAGGAGGACTTACTCCTATGCTTTGGATCACTCTTGGATTCACTCTTCATTAGCACAGAATTCAGACAGTGTCAATTCAAATGTCGCTTGTTGTGCGCTAATGTGACGTAGAATGACAAGTGAAAATGACATGGACATAACGACAACTTTTTGACTTTCTGTCCATCCTGTAACCTCAAAATATTCTTAATTGCTACATTTTGTCACCCTGAAGCAGCCAAAACTATGCTGCGAACACAACAAAAATAATTATTGAAAATAAAAACAACAACATGCAGATGAGCTGAGTTTATTTACACCTCACAAACTCCATCCAGACTTCGCTTCTCAGTCCATCTTTTAGATTATGCATAGCGTTGTTGTGGCTTGACGAGCGTCGAAAGAAAAACATGATGGTGCAAAGTGACAAAGCGGCTGGCCGTGGCTCCGGTGTGACATCCTATTAGAGTAGTTTTATTAGCTGTCTCGCTGCATGTGGAACACACACACACACACACAATGGGCTCTCCGAGCCTGATGAATGGCTAACCTAAGAGAATAGTTCAGCTATTTATTACCTGAAATAAATCTGCTTTCGGGGTGTGTCACCGTGTTTATTGCTCCTGCCTCACCAGAGTGGACGAACAAAGCATCACAGAAAACAACAAATATCACAGATTTAAAGAGTGTTCCGAATCCCAGCATGCACATTCAGTATGTACGCTTCGAACCACATCAGGTCAGACATTTAAGAAAGTGCTAGAATGTTCATTTTAAGTCAAGCATAGTGTTAACATGTACGGTGTGCACATATGGAAGATCACTTTAGTATGTTCTCAGAGTTAAATGTTCTCACGGCCCAATGTTATGAAGGATCTGTGTTCTCACAGTTCTATGTTTTCCAAGCACTTTATTAGGAATAGTCAATGCGCTTATATAGCACTTTTTTTTTAACCTTAGCGGTTCTACAGAGTGCTTTACACTGTTTCTCATTCACACACACACACACTCACACACCAACAGTAGCAGAGCTGCCATGCAAGGCGCTAGCTTGCCATCAGGAGCAACTTGGGGTTCTTGCCCAAGTGTCTTGCCCAAGGTCACTTCGGCACGTGGAGTCATGTGGGCCGGGAATCGGACCACCAACCCTACAATTAACGGACAACCCGCTCTACCACCTGAGCCACAGCCGCCCACCGCTATACTAATACAGAGTAAAAGGCTCTCAAAACAGCCTCAGGTCTTCATGGCATGGATTCCACAAGATGTTGGAAACCTTTCTTTGAGATTTCCATGCTGACATGAATGCACTGTGCAATTCCCGCAGATTTTTCAGGTACAATTTCATGCTATGAATCTCCTGTTCTACCACATTCCAAAGGTGGGATCCGGCGACTGGGAAGGCCACTGAACTCAAAGTCATGTTCATGAAACATGTTTTATTTTGTGACATGGTGCATTATCATGCTGGAAGTAGCCATTAGAAGATGTGACCATGAAGGGATGCACATGGTCAGCAACAACACTGAAATAGGCTGTGGCATTCAAGCAATAACGGATTGGTATTATCAGGCCCAAAGTGTGCCAACAAAACATTCCCCACACCATTACACTACCGCCACCAGCCTGGATTATTGACACAAGGCAGGTCTGGGCCATGGATTCATGCTGTTGGCATCAAATTGCGACCCTACCATCTATCTGCCTGAGCAGAAATCAAGATTTATCAGACCAGGCTACATTGTTCCAGTCTTCAACTGTCCAGTTTTGGTGACTCTGTGCCCACTGCAGCCTCAGCTTTCGGTTCTTGGCTGATGGAAGAGGAACCCGACGTTGTCTTCTGCTGCTCTAGCCCATTCGCCTCAATGTTTGACATGATGTCCATTCTGAGGTGCTTTTCTGCTCATCACAGTTGTACAGAGTTGCTATGTGAGTTACTATACCCTTTGTGTAAGTTCCAACCAGTCTGGCCGTTCTCCATTGAACTTCCTTCTCTCATCAACAAGGTGTTTCTGACCACAGAACTGCCGCTCACTGGATGTTGATTCTTTACTGCACCATTCTGAATAAACTGTAGAGACAGTTGTGTGTGCAAATCCCAGGAGATCAGCAATTAACGAAATACTCAAGCCCATCTGGTACCAACAATCATACCAAGGTTAATATCACTGAGATCACATATTTTTCCCATTTTGGTAGTTGATGTGAACATTACTTGCAGCCGATGGCCCTTATCTGTATGATTTTATGCATTTCACTGCTGCCATGCGATTGGCCGATCATATAATTGCATGAATGAGTAGGGGTACAGGTGTTCCTAATAAAGTGCTCTTTGTTCTATGTTTACAGGGAACCATGTTTTTCAGGGACCAATGTTTTTAGGGTTCCATGTTATCAGGGTTCTTCTGTTCCTTCATTAAAATTACTGAAGAAACGACCTGTGTTTTTAGGGTCCTGAGTTATCAGAGATATATGTTCTCAGAGTTTTATGTTAATAGGAAACTATGTTTTCAGGGTTCTATGTTCACAGGGAACCTTGTTTTCAGGGACCAGTGTTTTCAGGGCTCTATGTTCTCAGGATCACATACAGTATTCTCAAATGAAAACTGGTGAGGATCTATGCACTCAGGGTTCTATGTTTACTAGGTTCTATGATATCGGGGTCAATGTTTGCAGGGTTCTGTGGTCTCAGGACCCTATGTTCATTCCTTCCTCCTTGATACACCCACTTGTCTCAATTTAAGATGCACACATGCCTCTCCAATTTTAAAACATGCTTCTAAAACACACCCACCTATCTTCCTATAAGACACGCCCACATCTCCTACTTTAAGACACGCCCACCTATCCCCTTCAAATACACACAAACCTTTCCCCATTATAAGACACACCCACCTCTCACCCTCAAATACACACCCACCTTTCCCCATTTTAAGATACACCAACCTCTCCCCTTCAAATACACACCCACCTTTCCCCATTTTAAGACACACCCCCCTCTCCTCCTCAAATACACACCCACCTTTCCACATTTTAAGACACACCCACCTCTCCTCCTCAAATACACACCCACCTCTCCCCTTTTAAGACGCAGTCACGCCTCTCCCATTTTAAGACATGCCTCTAAAACATCTTCCTGTAAGACACGCCCACCTCTCCCCTTCAAATACACACCCACCTTTCCCCATTTTAAGACACACCCACCTCTCCCCCTCAAATACACACCCACCTTTCCCCATTTTAAGACACACCCACCTCTCGCCCTCAAATACACACCCACCTTTCCCCATTTTAAGACACACCCACCTCTCCCCCTCAAGTACATGCGGAACTATAAGACATGGCCACTTCTTTCCCTCTAAGGCACTTTCATCTACCTCTTTCTAAGACACTCCCACTCCCCAATGCACACCCATCTCCCCTCACTGTAAGACTTGGCCAACTTGATCAATCCTACGAAAATACAGACCTATCTCTTCCTCTCTAAGACACGCCCACTTTTCCTCCTCTAAGACCCAGACATCTCTCTCCTTCTAGGACATGCCCTCTGGTCTACAGTCAGATCCGCCTGACATTCACACGATGGAGGAATCTGATTAGATAACTCTTTGCATTTTTTCTATCCGTGTTCATGCGATTAATATGTAATGTGTCAGTTGAGGACCCGTTTGGAAACCCATACCATGCAATTTCACTAATTAGGAGGAAATAATAAACATTCTGTTGAGTGTGAACGGAAGATTGAATCAACAAATTAGCGTTTAACGCTCAGTCTAACCTCGGAATGCCATCAGAGCTGATCTGTTGTGATGTTTCTGGATAAACTAGATGGTAATTGACTGCAAATAGAGTTGCAAGCTTTTCAGTCATCTTGGGTCCATGGAAACTTTGAGAACAAACATTTGGAACTGTTGGAGATCAAACTGCAAACGTGTCATCGATATCATTTTCAAGTCGGTGGATAAGTGAGTGGCAAACGCAGTGTGGAAGAGAACGGGGCTGGGAACGACAACAATATCAGCAGTAGCACAGGAAACTTGCCAATTTCAGTTCACACTGTTTTATTTCACATACACATGACACGGCCTCTGATATTTCTCTCTTTTTATCTCTAGATTTTCTTACAAATCCATTTCACACACACACACACACACACACACACACAAAGCAATTTTCCGAACTGTACAATTGTTTTTGCATTTTATTTATTAAAACAATGACATAATACTTTTTTGTATCCGTTTATAGTTACAATTAATACCACTGCTATGCTTTTCCTATTTTATGTTTTTCAATTTTGACTTCCTTTTCTTCCTTAGTGTGATCTCTCTCTAAATATAATTTTTTTATAGACAGAGAGATGAACTGAAAGAAAAGATTCACAGAGGAGAAAACGCAGCTGAAATTAGATCTTTTTTTCAAATCGGCCTTGCTAATTTGGTCAAACATTAATTTGTGCTATTTAAATCATGTTAGTGTGCCAATTAGTTGACCTAATCTGGGCTGGCTGAGAGTCAGCACAATGAGAGTGGAGTTATTTGTGTCTATGTGAGTAACTCTAATTCAATCGGACTCCCTTTGGCTATCGCACACTCTCATACATACGCTCACACGCTCGTATCATGTTAGCACCCCCTGGTTATCAGAATCGGCTAAGTTCATTACTCGCCGTGTGTTTAAGCCCCTCCCGCATCATAGTCACGCCTGATTGGTTAATTGTCTTGGCTAACATGACATCGGGTGCTTTTTTTAAACGATGATGATGTTCTCAATGCGGAGCTCGATTTCAATTACAGGTTTCGCGTCTCACTTACGGGCGCGCAGTGTGGGCAAAACCTGAAAGCTAATTTGTTCGTCTGACTAAATGAACAGGATATTTGAACTGTAAGCTGAGTGTTTGATCATCAGTCAGGTTCTGCAGTGTGTGTGTGTGTGTGTGTGTGTGTGTGTTAGATTTCTGCTAATTAAGCTTCCTCGGCTCAAACGAAGCCCTGCCTTTGCTCTGTGCTGTGAACAAACATGATTAAAAGAGAGAGAGAGAGAAAGAAAGAGTGAAAGAGAGAGAGAGGTTGATGCAGGCAGCAGTTCAGTTCAGATGAAAGCGTTGTGATTTTCACAGTATTTGCTCTCTTATTGAAAAACCTGGCAGCGACCGCGCTGCATCAGTCGCTTCACCTGGAATACCAACAGAGGGTAAATTTACCGTCTGAATTTCCTCAGTGGAGGTGACACTGAATTAAACTAGACAAAAGGTTACACAAAATGATTAGCTTGATCACTGGATGCACCACAGGCCTGATGTTCTCAAGACATCTGAACTCTTCGTTAACGAATGACAAATGTACGCTTAATTAGTTTAACAGTGTACGCCAAGTTATGAGTTATAAGAGACTAACGCGATAATTCAAGGCAATTGCTTCCTGTAACGCTTTTCTAATCGTAACAGTTCAAGACTTATTTATTTGATTTGCTGTACATTTGATCAGCACCCACAGAAACTCTTTACTGCAAACCCATAGTGCATAAATCTGACCGAAGTACTTTTCTGGTCGTAAAACGTAACACAGTGTCAGTGACACGAACAGAAATACTGTTGAAATGACTTCAAGCTATTTACATAATAATAAAACACTCAGTGTTGTGCTGTTACAGAAAAATAATCAGTGATGGACTGGTGTGATGAAGTGGAGTTACTGATACTGCTCTAAAGTTGATTATTTTCCTATAACAGCACGCCGAAAATAGTGTTTAATTCTTCTTAAACCACAGCAATTTCCAAAAATATTTGCTTTAATCATTCTGCTTTTGATTATTTGCCAAGTTCTGTGATTATTCGTTACGTTTTTGATTATTTCTATGTTTTTTGTTTGACTTTCTCACTCTGTTAAAAGAGACAGGTTCTGCACATACTCGAGTACATTTATGGTATAGGTTGATTAAGAAGTCCTAAACAAAAAAGCTGATCTGAAGATTCTTCAAGCTGATTCTGAAGATCAGTCTCCTGGTTCCTGACTCATTGATTCTACTTTTTTTATTCATTGAAGCACGATGCATACTTTTTTATCCATTTATTGTTCCATTTATTGTTGTGGGACCTCTGAGAAACAAGTTAGTTCCTGTTCTCACTGATGTTATAGCAGCTATAGTTGTTCCATCACCAGCCTATCTTTATTCTCTCTCCTGAAGTTCAACAGACTAAGGCTGCATTTACACTGCAGGTCTTGAGGCCAATTCCGATTTGTTGACTATATCCGATTATTTTTGAGGACCCGCTTACATCTTCTTTTAAAAGTGACCCATATTTACACTTCGTGAAAGAACCGAAGGTAGACGTCACCGGATGCTTTTGGTGTCCACCTGAGTTGGTGGCGGTTGGTGTCCACCTGAGTTGGTAGCGGTTGGTTGGCGGTTGGTATGCACCTGAGTTGGTGGCGGTTGGTGTCCACCTGAGTTGGTGGCAGTTGGTTGGTGGTTGTTGTCCACCTGAGTTGGTGGCAGTTGGTTAGCGGTTGGTGTCCACCTGAGTTGGTGGCGGTTGGTTGGCAGTTGGCGGTTGGTGTCCACCTGAGTTGGTGGCGGTTGGTTAGCGGTTGGTGTCCACCTGAGTTAGTGGCGGTTGGTTGGCAGTTGGCGGTTGGTGTCCACCTGATTTGGTGGCGGTTGGTGTCCACCTGATTTGGTGGCGGTTGGTTGGTGGTTGTTGTCCACCTGATTTGGTGGCGGTTGGTTGGTGGCTGGTGTCCACCTGACTTGGTGGCGGTTGGCGGTTGGTGTCCACCTGAGTTGACGTCATTCGCCACCGTCGATTTTTCAATGACGTACGACTCGCATTGACAGTGGAATAACTGATCTGTCCGCTTACATGGCAGACGCAAATGCATGTATCCAATACATATCAGATTTATTTCCACATATGAATGAGGCCTGAAATGGATCTGAGAATATCGGAATCCATGTGCTATTTTCTTCCTGCTTACACATTCATGGGTCATATACAATCTGTTCCACATGGGAGGAAAAAATCGGAATTGGTTCACTTGAACCACGTAGTGTAAATGCGGCCTAAGAGTTTTTTTTTTTCTGTTACCAAGAAACTGCAAAAAGCGTAAACTCATCTTCCTGTCCTGAAGATGTCGGGAAACTTACAGCTTTACCCCTGACTGTTACGAAGCACTGACACTGGAGACTCCTTCCACAAATGTTACGTAAACATCACCATATAAACATGTCATGTAATATCAGAGAAGGACTAGTGACTACGATTCCTATCAGCCACTGCACCTTGTTTTTATGTCTTATTTTCACGTGATTCACGTTTTGGCTCATTAGCACTGGAGTATATATAGTCACGTTTGGCACTGCACTAGTTGTCTTGCGTTGCTTGGTCTGTCTATTGGTAAGTCTTGTTTTGTGTTTTGCGTTTTGCTTTCTACATTATTAAACGTTCCAATTCAGCTCTGCATTTGCGTCCGTCTCTAACTACAGACGTGACCGATCTGTCACGCATTTTTGATCTGATTACATGAAGCATCTGCCGTACAAATGAATGAGCTGTTACTCTAGAAACAACGACCTTTTAATATAAAAAGTTCATGAATATAAACCTGTGATTTGTGGCTGCACCATTGTCAGAGCTGTTGTTAGAGAAATTTAATCGCCAACTTCTTACCAATCAGAATCCAGAATTTCCCATTAGCTTAAATAATCGCAGTTGGTGATTATATTATAGTCATTATTTCCTATTGTTTAACAAAAACAAAGAAAAAAGAAAAGGAAAAAAAAAAAAAGGTTTAGCTGAATCTTTTAACAGGAAAAGCACTGTTTCAGTGGACTGTTAAAAAAAGACCAGGGGGCGTGGCTGTGCTGGAGCTGGAACAGGAACTGAGGGATAAAACAGGAAGTTTTAATGATAATACTGAACATGTTTTTAGTCCCTGACCTGCTTTTGCCTCGTACTTCATTTTATTCGCTCTTTCTTCGTGCCCTTTGAGAGGTTTTTCAAAACCAGACTCTCCACCTCTTCGTCCTCCTTCTTCACTCTTCTTCTGTTATTATGTTCCTTCCTCTGGGTCATCTCTCCTGTTTTCAGTGATAACCTTTCCCTCTCCTCTGCATTTCTTCTCTCCCTGTGTTATCTCCGTCTCCGCCCTCTCCTGAGAACCTGCTCGTCTGTCTCTGGGTTCCTGGCTACTCTCGGGAGGACATGCCAATAATAGCAGGTGCATTTTTATACAGGTATGTGTGCAGGTGTGTGTGTATGTATGTGTGTGTGTGTGTGTGTGTGTGTGTGTTCAGCTTGGATATTTTTACTTAAACGTCAGTGTATTGCTCTGTCTCTGTGACACTTGAAGCCAACCAACTGCATCTTTTCAAACTGCTGCTCCTGCTGCGTCACAGGGCTGCGTAACACACCCTGAGGAAAGCGCTGTCTGCCCTCTTCCACATACATGAGCTCACAAGCGTTCCTGATTGGCTAGTGTTGCTGATTGATAGGGGAGAGAATGTATGCCCCGCCTACTCAGACAGAATGGCCAGTTTTGCTCTTTCAACTCATGAAATCGCGATCTCTGGCTGTTTTTGTGATGTGCCACTCGGGAGCCACGTTATCATGTTTTATTGTATTTAAAAACATTTGATAAGTTTATTTATTCATTTCAGAATCCAGTATTGATGTTGGAGCTATGGTTATTGGTACATGGCTAGTTCCTTGGGTATTTTTGCTCACTTGACGTTAAACAACATCTACAAGATCAATGAACATCCACTTACCGCTAAACACTTAAAAAATCCGGGTTTTAAAATGTCACTCCTGCGTAGCCGACTTGGTTATAAACGCAACAGGGCTCTCATACTCACACACACACACACACACACACACACACACACACACACACACACACACACTGAATCTAGTACCCAACAGGGAGACAGTCTTTAATTATGCCTTTGTTTTGAATGCAGCCACAGACATGTCACAGGATCGTCCTTGGTTGAGAGCTTTTAATGACCACTAATTAGTCATTGAGAATAATTAGGCATTGTAATTCAGCACTGATCTCTCTCTCTCTCTCTCTCTCTCTCTCTCTCTCTCTTTCATTTCACTTTCTGCACTTTTCAGTTCCACGACTATAAAATCACACCAGAGGAGCAAGAGACAACAGGGAACCATGTCTCCCCTCTCGTATCAAGTCTAAAAATAAAATAGATGCCGGTGAACACCTGGATCATGCTCCTGTCCTCCCGAGCCCGGTTAGTGGTGATGGAAAAACGATACGTTAGTTTAGGAAATTAAATGAGTGCAGTTCATACTAACAGCCCTCTCTATCTCTCGCTATAAGTACACACTCGAGTGCACACTCGGGAGCGTCTGACATCTAATCTAACAACGTTATAGCGTTATACACAACCAGAGGAATTTGAAAGGAGATCAGGAACCTTTTACAGAAACTCGGGTGCTTTTTTATGAACTGAGGAACTTTTTTTTTTTTTTTTTTTGTAAACTCAGGAACTTTTTCCAGAACCAGAAACTTTGTAAGGACAGTAATGTTTTTAGGAAGCTGAAGAACTTAACTGGTTCCATAACCAGGAACTTTTTCTGGAATCTTTTTTGAAATTCATGAACATTTTCAGGAGAGCAGGGAATTTTTTTTAAAAGGGAACTCAGGAAAAAATTTTTTTGGAACTCAAACATTTTCAGGAACACACCACAACCTTTTCAAAAATCTTTACAGAATCCAGGAACTCTGGAGAAGTTTCAGGAAGTCTGGAACCCTTTGAGGAACCCATGAACAGATTAACTTTATCAGGAACTTAGAAGCTTTTTTAGAACCCATAAACATCAAGAAACAAAAAACATTTCCAGGAAATGAAAACATATTTATTTGGAACACAGGAATCTTTTCAGGTAACCAGAAGGTTTTTTTTCTTTTCTTTTCTGGAACTAGGAACTTTGTCAGGATCCCAGGATCCCTTTTAGGACTGCACCACAACCTTTTCAAGAACACATTAAAAATTCAGTACCAAACAGTTTAGGACCTCATTTTCATGAGAACTGCTTTTTTTGTTGTTGTTTTTTTTTTTTAAAAGAAACATAGGAACTTTTTCAGAACCCGTGGAACATTTTCAGGACCACATGAACTTTTTCAGAAACACAGCACACACATCCTGTGAATCCAGCAACAATTCTAGGAACCCTGGTGTATTTTCAGGTACTCAAATACTTTTAGGATTTTTTTTTTCAGTAATTCAGGAACATCAATAGGAGCTCTGGAATCTTCTTAGAAACTTGTGAAACGTTTGAAACGTAGGAACTTTATCAGAACCCAAGGAACATTTTCAGCACCTCATGAACTTTTACAGAAACACTCGAAACAAATCTTTCCATGAATCCAGCAACTCTTTCAGAAACTTTTAGTTTTTTTTTTTTTTTCAGGAATTCAGGAACATTATCAGGAACTCTGGAAACATCTTGGGAAGTGTTTTCAGCGATTCAAACATCTATATGAACTCGTAACTTTTCAGATGGGACTTTTTTAAGAACCCAGAAACGTGTCATCTTTCGGTCAAGACAAAAGGAGATGTACTGTAGCTGTAAGTATTCCAGTCCCTCGTCACTACGAATGGCGAAAGAGGTTCCCATTAAAGTTGTGGTTCTTTAAAAAAAACAAAAACAATGAACTTAAAAAATAAAATACAGTTTTCAGAAATACAGTAATGCACTTTTTCCTATTTAATTTCAGTAATCTGATGGCCTTTTTTACTGTGTAGATGGGCCATAGTTTATGACGATACACACACACACACACACACACACACACTGAGTGTGGCATTAAAGCTTACTCAGCCTTACCTGCAAGACAGGAACATTAATTAGCCCTAAACGGAGGTTTCTCTTCTTGGCATGTGTTTTTTTTTTCTTTTACAGAAGACATTTTAACAATAGACCTCTCTGCATATCGTGACGCCCATGTGATCCATAAAATGCTGCTTTTACACAATTCTCCAGCTGCACTTTCTCCACATCAGGTCCTCACATAGACACTCGCATCAGCAAACAGACTTTCAATGATTTTTTTTTTTTAATGTGGAGGAAATAATGACGCCTGATAGGAACTCTGATATAAAATGATCGCAGTTAATGTACAGTCATTACATCAAGTTACAACAACGGAAAAAGTTGGATTTTGTAATTCTACAGATTAAAAAAACAATTCTCGAGTCAGATTGGTCAGAAGGTGTTTCAGAGCATTGTATAGCAAGTGTAACGATAAATGGATAAAAAGTATGATGTCTCATTCATTAACAAAATGAAAAAATGTAACCGTTGACAAACGTGAGAACATGTCAGGGTGTGCTGTTGTAGGAAAGTAATGTGGGGGTAACACTGCTTCATCACAGCACCCCACCGTTGATTATTTTCCGATAACAGCGTGACACGGTGATTTAATCCTTACTTAAAGAATGCTAAATAATACAGATTACGTACTAGAAGTCACACTTTATCAGACAAAAGTGCATTACAATCATTATTATAATCTTTTACTCAACAAGTTCGAGTCATTTCTCTTGGTGTAAATATCAGTGAACATTCCAGTGATCTACATGTTAAAATATAGACATATGTTCTACTAGAAATACACATATATTTATTGAAAACAAAAACAAGTTTAAAAAATTAAAGTTTTGACTAACAGTGTTTAACGGTCAGAAATATACAATATACAGTAAATCTTGCTTTAAAGTATAAAAACCGTCTAAAATGTTGTAGCTGCGTTGACCTTCTTCAGTCATTATTAAATCATTACTAATATTTATCACTCATTTTTTGGTATTTATTATGACTTATGGAAATCTGTGCATTGATCCAGAATCGTTTAAAGAGAGATTTAAGATGAATCAAATGTTTTTTTTTTCTTTTTCTTCATTTCTTTTAAAGGGTGCCAATAATTATGACGTAGCTAATATGCATCATATACAAATAAACTGTTGAAAATAAACTATTTGAATGCCATTTTAAAAACATTTCATGTGTGAAATTTTAACGAATCATTAAAAGGTTGGAAAAGGCCTTGGTACTGAAGGTACTGAAAATGGACTTACAGTTGCAATCAAAATTGTTCACTCTCCATTGCAAGTCAGGTTTATTGTCAAAATTGTCAGACTTTCAGCTGTTTGCGATGAACAAATCAAACAAAAGCAATTGAAATAGTTTGACACAACGAATGCTTCTAGTGGTTTCCCCCAGTTCAACTGAAAAGGCAACTTATAATGATTTCTCCAGTTTCAAAATTATGCCCCCCTGAATAGAATCCCTCACACCAGCACAAATATCTAGAACAGGTGTTGTCCCAAGCACAACTGATGTAACTAATTAAGGGCTTAATTAGTTGCACCAGGTGTGCTTGAGCTCGAAGACATGAAATACCTGAACTGGCTAGGGGCAGAAATGTGTGAAATAACTGGACGGGGCAGAAAAAGGAAGCTATCAACGGCTGAAAGCAGATTTCTAAGTAGGCAGGTTGTGAAAAACCCTCAAGTGACTGCAAAAGACCTGCAGCAAGACTTGGTGTAACAGGCACTGAGGTTTCAGTGAACACAGTAAGGCGTGTACTAAACGCAGAAGGTTTCCATGCCAGAACTCCAAGACGTTCACCACTACTGACCCAAAAGC
>JANDJT010000217.1:28806480-28818798 GCA_024331685.1 Stegophilus panzeri | reverse complement strand
GGATTTGAAGAAGGCGGTTGCAGCATGCAAACCCAAGAATATTACTGAACTGGAGGCCATTACTCATGAGGAATGGGAGAAGATTCCTCAGGAACGCTGCAGAAGCTCTGCATCTCGTTTGCAGCAGGTCATAACAGCAAATGGGTGCTCTACTAAGTACTAAAGATGCTCACCATGAAGGGGGTGAATAATTTTGAAACTGGAGAAATCATTATAAGTTGCATTGTCAGTTGAATTTGGGGAAACCACTTGAAGCATTCGTTGTGTTCAACTGTTTCCATTGCTTTTGTTTGATTTGTTCACTGCAAACAGCTGAAAGTCTGTAAATGTTGACAATAAACCTGATTTACAATGGGGTTGAATCATTTTGATTGCAACTGTAATGGCGTTCAGGACGTGTATTGGTTATGCGAAAAGGTGCGAAATGTTCATTACCGCAGTGTAGAAACATTCCTGCTTTGCCTGAGCTTTACAAACTATTTGCTTCATTTCTGGGAGAAAAAAAAATACCCACATCGCAACCTCTATCTACAAACTAATCACTTTATTTATAATAACATTCCTGCAGAGATGCACATTATTATTAGCTATCAATCATTTAATGAATGCATTTTCTCGTTGCAACTGGGCTACGTGTGTGTGTGTGTGTGTGTGTTAGACAGTTAGCACTAGCGTGTGTGTAATTTTAGCATGTCCTCATTAAGTGGCTGTACTGGGTGAAGGCTGCTGGCCTCATTTAAAACTAAACACTTAACTTTATTGCTCATTTCGCCCTCCCTCGTCTTCAGTCCTCCAGTCTCATTTTATTTTCCTCCCTGATGTACCCGGGCCAATTAACACCATCTTCATTACGCGCCTCCTATCAGACACACACACACACACACACACACAGTTTAGGATGTAAACGTAATTTTTTTTTAAAGAGTTCCAATTTCTGTTAAAATTCTCTTCATATAAACATTACCTGAAAGATCACGTAATTTACATAAATATGAAATCACAGCGATGCGTAACCACGTGCTTGATATAATTACCTATTTCCGTACCTAGTTTCGTTCTATACTGCAGCGTACAGTAGTGAAGTCTCTAAGATAATAATATTGTGCATGTAGAGTATTGCAATATTTTACTGAATCAATTCTTAATCCCATATCGTACATTTTCACTTCAGTATCGCTTTAATATTTACGATTCAATATTAAATGAATGAAAATGGTGTGGATCTTACTTATATTAATTGAGGGTTAATATTTTAAATGGTATCCTCATGATTAGACTATAACTAAGTAAGTAAGTAAATACATAATAAACTTAAAACACTAAATGCACATGGAGCTCATAATTTAATTCATGATAATCGATTAAATGAAAAAAAAAAAAAAAAAACACCCTACGCTAACTAATTAGCTCACTTTCCCTAAGCTCAGCAGTATTGCGGTTTATTTTATACACTCATATTACTCATTCATTACACATTTATTCAATTTGCCGATCAGGCAGCAGCAGCGCAATGCATAAAGTCATCCACATAGAGGTCAAGTGCTTTAGTTAAAGTTCATATCAAACATCAGAATGAGGAAAGAAATGTCGAGAGAAAAAAAAAAAAAACGGCCAATCTGTTCACTGTAGAATGGTGTGGAAAACAAAAAACATCCTTTTATTGACAAGAGAGAATCAGAGGAAAATGGACAGACCGGCTCCAGCTGACAGGAAGGCTACGGTAACTTAAATAACCACTCTTTACATCCACAGTGAGGTGAAAAGCATCTCAGAACATGTCGAACTTTGAGGCTTCCACTGCTGTAAGTCAAGAACAGGAATCTGAGGCTATACTGAGGACCAACATGGAAAGCTGAAGACTGGAAAAAGCTTTCATGTCTCCAGAATGTCTATAGAAGATGTTAATCCCTGGATGTGTAAGATGTATTCTTTTCTATGACATGTATCCTTGATAAAACACACAGAAGAAAGGTTTCCAGGTTCGCAACTTTGCCAACCAATCAGCGTTCGTCTCAGGTGGACATACAGTACCATAGATACAAACGACGCACAGTTACATTGGTGTGTGTGTGTGTGTGTGTCTGTGTGTGTGTCCTCAGAGAGAAGCACACAGATCCCACAGAGCCACAGTCACACTGTTAATTAGCCAAATTAGTCAGAGCAAACCAAACTCCAAGGTGACACATGCACACATCACCATGACAACAGCACACCGCTGAAGTGGAGGGAGGAAGTAGGACATGATGCTTCCTACACACACACACACACACACACACACAGAACAGTCAGTCTGTGCTGTCCATCTCTCACTGACTTAAAAGTTGATTAAAAATTATTATTTCCACCCTCGTCCTATGAATAATTCATCGGTACATAATTACCGCAGGTTGGCAAAGAAGGAAATGATTTAATTTAGCCACGGGGTGTGAATCTTAGGATTACCTCTGGCTAAATGAGGATGATTTGATTACCGTGACAACACTGACCCTCGTGCATGACAAGAGAGAGAGAGAGACATGATAACAAAAAAATGTGTGGAAGCGCACAATCTTAATATATGATAATAAAATCTGCATAGATTTGCCTATTAAGGTAGCCATCTGTCTCGTTATTACTGTTTCGTTCTGCATCTGTAATTTCCAACGGATGATGTCGACTTCTCTTTCACACAAGCCGTCAGCCTTTTTCACACCAGACTCGGCGAATAAGAAAGAAATGTATAAACCAGTTAATAAACAGTCAATAAACGGTGGACTTATTGAGCGGGTTATTGTTTTATGTAATATGGAGATAAAGAGTCAGTCAGGCTTTTGGTTATTATCCCAAAGAATGTATGTCATTTCTTGTCAGAAGGTGTCATGCCCCTATTGATGGAGCCTCTGTGGGGCAACATCCTCTAACATCGAGGTTTATAAGTGGGGTCAGGCGGCTGAGGCCGATCTGCAGACCACACATACCTTCCTGGGATCTTTCTGTGGTCATGGAAGATCTATCAGGTGCCCCATTTGAGCCCTTAGAGTCAGCCTCAGAGAAGCTTCTGACTCTAAAGGTAGCTCTTCTGCTGGCCCTGACATCTCTCTAGCGATTAGGAGATCTACAAGTTCTCTCTGTTGCCCCTTCCTGCCTTGACTTTTCCCCTGGATTAGTCAAGGCCTTCCTGTATCCTAGGCCGGATATATTCCTAAAGTGCCTACGTCTGCTGCCCCAACAGTAGTGTTGCAGGCTTTTTGCCCTCCTCTGTCCCTCACACCGGAACAAGAGAAATTGCACCTACTGTGTCCAGTAAGGGATCTCTGTACTTATGTCCACCGCTCCGGCCAGTGGCGTAAGTCAGGAGCAGCTTCTGGTTGGCTTTGGCGGCGACAGTAGAGGTGATGCTTTGTGGAAGCAGAGCTTCCCTAATTGGATAGTGGAAGCAATCTCTATCGCTTATGAGGTGCACGGTCTCGCTACGCCTCTGGGCATAAGGGCTCATTCCATTAGGGGGGTCACCTTCTCAAAGGCTTTGTCCAAAGGGGTACCCTTACAGGATGTGTGTGCTGCGGCGGAGTGGTCTACACCACACACATTCATTCAGTATTACAGATTGGATATATGTTCCAGCCCAGACTCGAGTGTCTTGCAATGACCCTCGGCTCAGATCTTTTAAACAGGCCATACCCTCAGTATGACAGAGTGGGTAATGTGACTCCACAGCGTGGAGCTCACGCAACGTTGAGTTCCCTTTGGAAGGGAATGTCTGGGTTACGCATTTAACCCTGTTCCTTGAGAAGGGAACGAGACGTTGCATACATTTGTCATACTGGGGCATGCCTGTGAATTGCGTCTTCGCTTCAGATAATAGAGGCTGACGGTGCGGTTCACAGGTGCCGTTTTTATATCACGCGACGCGTTTAATTGCCACATCACCTGATCACAGCGGGCCTATAAATAGGCATGATGTCTCACAAGCGTCACATACCGGTCACGCACGAGGGCGCTTCTCACAGCGTGAAGCTCACGCAACATCTCCTTCCCTTCTCAGGGAACAGGGTTACATGCGGAACCCAGATGTTTTCCAGCATAGAAGAGTTTACGCTTTACTGTTTCTCCATAACCTGACAAGCAATTGTACTCATTAGCATATTTATGTGGTGTAAGAAAAATATAAATAAAACACTTTGGGAACGTCCTGTTTTAGGAAAATAATCAACTCGGTGCTGGTGGTAGCCGTTACATCATCACATTCTTGTGGTTACAAAAAAAACCCCATCTCAATCTTTAATCCTGTGTTTACTTCCTGGTTCTAAAAATTATACCTCCATTTTGCACAGATTCAACATTTGTGTTGAATAAATAACCAAACAAAATGGATGCCGTAGCTTCTTTTATGACAGTATTATGTTAAATTACAAAAACATAAGCATGGTTTGAAACGTATAACTGAACTACATTTGTAAATGTAATAAAAATACATAGTTCTAATTGAAGCTAGTTGGTTGGGGACAATTAGAATTTTTAGCGTTAGCATAGCTACTTTTTTAAGCTTCTGTGTGTTCATTTATGCACCATTATCCTACCCTGGCACTAATTGCAGTTTGTTGTGATGAAAACAGACCGCAAGCGACTTCTGACCGTAATTAATATTCAAACATAAAGGCCATGTGGAGGAGGATGAACTCATGCTTCATCAGCAAACTTGTAAAACTATTGTGGATTGCATTTATATATTTATTTATTTGGTTATTTAGAATTTCGCAATGAAAGGTTTGAACATGAGCTTTGGGAAAGCTTTTGCATCTCAAAGCTGTTGACAGCTGACCTTTCAAAGCCAACCATTAAGCTCTGTGCTTTGTCTGAAGCCAAGGATTGTAACTAATCTATGGTGAGAAAATGAAAACATCAAGCTATTATACAGTACTGTGCAAAAGTTTTTAACCACCCTATTTTATATATTTTAGTACAAACTTTGTTATAGATTTTTTATTTTATGACTTCTACATTATCGAGTCAGTACAAGAACATTTTAAATTCCCAAACATTAGTTTTCCAGCATAAAATTTAATGTTACAGAAAAATGTTTGTATGTCAGTAAAGAAAGCAATATATTAACTGGTAAGAGACACTTTTCAGACAAAAAACACAATGAAGTCTGCTGGATTTTCCTGCATAAATAAGAAGCGAGTGCGACAGTCAAAGTCTCCAGAAGAACCGTGTCTGGTTCTGTAAGATACTCGATAAAACTTACAGCTCATTTCACCTTTGTTTCATTTATTACTCTTTACTGCTCTTTATAGTATTTTTTAAAATGGAGAAACATTTAATTTCATTATATTTGAAGGCATCGTTGCTCTACGGCATTTCTCTTGCTGTACAGACGTTTGCGCAGCACTGTATATGAGTCAGTATTATTAGACACGTAGTATTACTAAGACTGGTACGCAAAACAGACTTTCAATAAGGCTGAAGGTGATCTGAGATTAGTGTTAAATTATGGTCTAGTACGCGATTTGGGACTAAGTGCTATGTCGCCAAGACATGCAGCCATCTTGTATACATCTGCTTAAAAGCAATAATCATTTCATCTTTATGTAAGACTAAGCCTAGCAGTCATAGTGAAAGAGGCGTGGCCTCTCTGTTTGTCAGTCTCGCAAATATAGCAATAAATATCATTAAGCGAGATCTAGAATGCACGACGAACTCTTAATAAGTCATTTCATCTAAACATTAATCGCTGTATGTGTACTAATATCGCTAAAATCCAACATTATGACCTAAATTAATGTCTTATTCTTAGCACTTCAGTCAAATCCATATGCTCCGGTTCATTTCATTAGTGCTCGGAAAGGAACATAAAGCCCAGCTTACTGTATGTGGGAAACATCAACATCTGGTGTGTCTAAACAATGCAATACAGCAATGCGTTCATTCCAGAGATCCAACTGTTCTCAATTTAGCTGCTTAGTTACCAAGTGCTTATTGAGGCTAACGCTCATGGTGACACACTGTACCCAGTAGACACACACACACACACACACACACATACGCACACATATACACCACCGCAGGGCTGCCAGAGCCATCGACAGCACTTTTCCACACCCTAACACTCGCCCTCTTTTATACTGAAAATGAGGAAAAGTGCCAACACACACACACACACACACACACACACACACACACAAACACACACATAAAGATATTAATACAATTGTTTAAATTATGGTGTGCAGTTTTGTAACATTAGTATTCAGGAGTGTGTGTGTGTGTGTGTGTGTGTGTAGATACTCACCCAATTAATGCCACTTCATTAGGGTGCCATGGTGGGCTCTCTTCACACAGTAATTATAGCTTCTTCATGTAATCATCTCCTCAGTTTCTCAAAATATGCTATTATGTTTATTTTCCATGCTGTTGGAGAAACAGGAGCCTAAACGCACCATATGCTTTATCTCTCACACACACACACACACACACACACACGCACACACACACACACACACACAGAGTTGGATTAGCGTCCGCTTTCCCTTGTGCCTAACTTTCTACTAATACTCGTTTGTTTTTTGTTTTTTTTTAAATAATATTGGAAAGCCAATAAAGAATGAGGGAGTAGTTGCGAGGTAAACGAGTGCCAGGGCACGCTGCTTGTAGCCCACGGAACATATGCACAATTAAAGCCATCGCTTCTATCCACCGCTCGCCTTTAAAAGCGCTCAGGATTAGCCGAGCTCTGAGATGAAAGAGACGGAACAAATCTGCCGTCTCCTTGTGCTTCCTGCACACAGCAGCCATGGAAGCTGGAAAGCCGGAGTGGGAAAGGGGCAAATTTAATAATCTCTCTGCAAGGCCTCTGGGGCTGAGCGAGACGCTGCGGTGTTGATTCTGCCGCCGTGTTTGCTCTGCTGTGCTAATGCGCACTCAAATGTCATGTTTCTGGAGAGCGGTGGGATGATTGCACGGCCGGGCGCCTGAACCGCCAGCTGAAGGAGGACGGCGTGATCGTGATGAGTGTAGCGACTTCAGTAGCAGTTGAAATGAACACATAACTACTAAATGAACCGTGGTCTAGCATTAACACCGACCGTGCAGGGTAAATCACGGGACAGCTCCTCTGCAGATGAAAGCTCTATATCCGGTTTGCAGTGATATGAAGGCATGAATATGTCGAGTTGAATTACTTATATCTGGCCTCGCTGAGGAGTTGCGTAGACTACTCGACTAGACACTAGTCAGCACTGTGGTGCTGCGAGGCAGACGATAAAGAAAGCCCTTTGTTGGTCTGGAAATATTTCCAATGAAGAGATGAAGCCACACAATTCACTCAGGATAAGTCACGTCCACGATAGCAGAGGTCACAGTCACCAGAGTTTTAGCGTGACCTCTGACATTACCTCAGTTTCTTTTCCAACACTTTGACTATTTAGGAAGCACATGCACATCTGTAGTGTGTGAATGGGTGTGTGAATGGGTGTGCGATTGTGCCCTGTGATTGGTTGGCACCCCGTCCAGGGTGTCCCTTGCTTTGTGCCTCGAGTTCCCTTGGACAAGATCCAGGCTCACCACGACCATGTGTAGGATAAGCGGTATGGAAAATGGATGGAATGAATGGATCTAGTCAGTGCGAAGTCTTACAAGCATTACATTTAGAAAATTCTGAGACTTATCATTGAGTACTTTGCCTCTAAGTGTACGTACCCTTGCTTTATTCTCCGGTTTACCCTTTTCGATTATCCTTTTTACCTTTGCTGCTGACATGGCTCATCTTTGGATTTTGCCTGTTCTGTTTGCCCTGATCTTTAATAAAGACCTTTGCACACAGATCCTCACTCTCCTCCTCAGTCTTATATGTTACATACCCAGTGTTCCTGAGTTACACTCCGGATTCACCGCAGCCCTGACCAGGACAAAGCGCTTACTGAAGATGAATGAATGAATGATAGATGGGACTTTCTGGTACTGGAAAAATTCTCATCTTTTTAAATGTTCTTTTTCTATAATAAAATGTTATCACTTGGATTTCACATTGTATGAAGTGTAAATGTGTTGCGTGAGACTGCTTTAATCTCACTCCTGGCCATTCTCAAAATAATTATTTTTGTCGTACTTTAAAGCTAAATAAAATTGAAATAAAATCGTGTGCACTGGATGAAAGAGAGCTTTCGGAGCCACAGGTTCCACATGACTCCTCTGTTCCAGTCAGTTTAGTTTAGAGACTCATTTTCGGATGGCTGGAGTCGAACATGTTGGAAATAATCTCCCAGATGCTGCTGTAGACTTTATAATCTTCATCCAAGAAGGACACTGAGCTATGAGGAGGACTCTGTTGTTGGACACAAGCTTCCATGCTGCGCACTCTCAGTTCCAGTATCAGTGATTTCAGCAGAAATGTCGTCCACATGAGTCCGTTTTAAGAATTGGTACAGTCTTAAACTGTGAAATGTTTATAATATGTGTAATATGGCATACAAAGTTATGAATTTTGTGCAGATTTATTTACTTTTGGAGCCTGTCTATGGATGTTGATTGACAAGTTGACTTCTTGTTTATCAGAATTTAACTTCACTAAACATAGGAATCAGGTTTTGAATCATGTTGAGATTTAACTATGGAAAAGATGACCATCCATCCATCCATCCATCCATCCATCCATCAATCCATCCATCCATTCATTTTCCATACCGCTTATCCTACAGTACACAGGTTCGCGGGGAGTCTGGGACCTATCCCAGGGGACTCGTGGCACAAGGCGGGGACACCCTGGACGGGGTGCTAATCCATCGCAAGGCACAATCACGCACACATTCACACACTTTGGACAATTTGGACATGCCAATTATCCAACAATACATGTCTTTGGACTGGGGGAGGAAACTGGAGGTCCTGGAGGAAACCCCTGATGCACAGCGAGAACCTGCAAACTCTACCATCCCCCCCAAAACATGACTATTCAACAACTTATTTTTTACTGGCCAACTACAAAAGAAACAACCTGCTCAGCAGCCATGATAAACACTATATGAAACCAAAACAGCTATCTGTTTTTTCCCATCTACAAAAAATTGTGTAAATGTTGTAAAATGTCTTTGAGGGTGTTTTTCGAAAAGCTTCGTTTTCAGTGACCCAAAGCTCTGTAGCCAAAATACAAAGAAAAGCCTATGCTTTCAAAAACATCCGTGTACATCTGGATGAGGCCTGAAAGACCTCAGACAGACAAAGAGAACTTTTCCACTAAACTCCACCTGCTAAGCCCTTGGGCGCTCACAGTGCACTTTAACTTCCCTGATTGAAGCTTTAGGAGATTCCACTGAAAGTTCCAGGTTCATTCTGTTTCTCTCAAAGTGGAGGCCATATCTGCCCCATAGCCCAGATTACACCATTAATTTTTATATGTCTGGCCCAGTTTGCTCGGGGGCATCATCACCTGGTCATCTCTCTCTTTCTCTCTCTCTCTCTCTCTTTTTGCCATTCTTCCCAATGAAAAACAAGACACCAGTAAGAAAAGCAATATGGCCTTATCAACCTTATCAACCCCCCCAAAAACCTAATTTGAACTGTCAATGTTGACGATTAGATAAATCACCACGGGTAAGAGACTCTGTGAAATGTGTGTGTTTGTGTTTGTGTGTGTGAACCAAAGTACGTGTTGATTGGTTGAATACGTCTGACTGAAATCTAATGGGAAAAAAAAAACCCCATGGTTAAATATTTCACATTTAATCAACTTCCTTCCTAGAAAAATCACTAGGTGTAAATATGAGACACATCTGCTGGACAGTTTTGATATGAAAATAAAGCCACATATGTAAACAGCATGGAATTTCCCACCAGCTTTCGTTCTGAATCGGCTCAGCCGTATCGTAAACGTGCGCCAGGTCGGGAAAACCCATCACCAGGTCAAACACGACAGTTTCGACTAGATATAGTTCTGAAAATTAATTTAAAAAAATGTTTCTGTTTAGCTAATATCTCAAGACTTAAAAACGTTCTAGCAGTGTAACGTGAGAAAATGTTTAAAGATTTCATTGAAATTCCATTGATAAATCCCCCGCCTACTTCTACATTCATAATGCAATCTAATTCTAGAAAAAAAACAACAACATTACTGACAAATATTAAAGAAATACAAGTTCTGACTTTCATTATCTATGTTTCCATCGTCGTATTTTTATTTTTATGTGAATTTTGGGATTTTTTTTTTTTAAATCGTTCGTACGAAGCATGTAAGCGCTCTTCTCTGTTTTGATGATGATGAAGGCGCAGGAGCATGGCGGACATTTTGAATGTCCATTTCACTACGACATGTAACTTTCCAAAAACCACGACTACCTTTAAACCTGACTTACAAACTGGATGTATGAATTTTTTACCGGATTTTTGCTGCTGCACACATCGTAAAAGGTCATAATACAAGATCAATAGTCTTAGAATACGTCGTGTCACGTGCTCACGTTATCGGCAGCTGATTTAGTGCCATTGAGACCAAAGATGGCCGACAACAAAGTTCTATCAATGTGGATTCAAATTTCAGAGGATGAGCGCTACTACGACGCTCAGCTAAAATCCACCAATAGTAGGACGACAATTTCACAGAACTGTACCCAATCTGCTAGTGGCAATGATTAAACATACGTGAAACATGCTAATGGACAGGGAAAAAAATCTCATTATTACCTCAAGCTCAGTTTGAGCAACTTTTCTGTTTTCTGCTCAAGCTGAAATCCGGATCACGCTGAGAGATGACGTAAGTAGCATCGTACGCAGTAATGTTCTGTAAACTTTCATCTTTAATAGAGGATCTTCATTATATAATCTGATGTGGAGAACACATGTTATCACGCCGTCTGTTATAGAATTCGGGCAAGAGATTATTTTATTCATCTTGTACACTGTGACAAGTAATAATCTGATTGAATTGTAGAATCTAAAACTGGATTTAGCTAGCGAGGTTTTGGATATTTTTAGTCAGGCTGCTTGTTTTTATGACGATCTTTGAAGGAAAATGGCAAGGTGAGGTGATGAAAGAGTCGAAATGAACATATTTCATTTATCAGTGAAATGCTGGGCATTTTTTCAGGGTTTTTATTTGGCTGAATTCAACCACAATGAAATTTGGATGGATTTTTGTCCGTGTTTTGCCGTAGCGCTCCTTTTTGGGTCGCTTTGGTATTTTACAGCTCTCCAGACATTTTTCCATCAGTTAAAGCAAGCTGAGCCAGGTGGCTGATGCAGCTGTAGGTCTCACGCTGAGAGCAGGAAGTAGCTTTTCTCCTCTCCTCCATGTTAACTACACTAACACGCTCATACACGCTCGTATATCTTTGAGCTCTGTGTGTGTGTGTGTGTGTGTGTGTGTGTGTGTGTGTGTGTGTGTGTCGCACCTGCTCTCTTGGCCTCTCAGCTTTAGTGTGAATCTCAGGTAAATGTGTAGAAGAGATGCTCCAAGGAAGAGAAGCCACTCTAAGAGAGAGTAATAAAAATGATGTGAAGGCGAGGGAAAAAGAAAAGAGCCCTGAGTGGTGCTTCAGCGCGGCCTTCAGTGTGACCCTGATCTACTCGAGAGAGACGGAGGTCAGGACACACACACACACAGACTCAGACAGGTAGAGAGAGAGAGAGAGAGAGAGAGAGAGAGAGAGAAAGAGAGAAAGACAGAGAGAGAAAGAGAGAAAGACAGAGAGAGAAAGAGAGAAAGACAGAGAGAGAAAGAGAGAAAGAAACAAATGGAAAAAGCTGTAAGTGAAATGAGAGTGATTGACAAATAGAGAGAGAGAGAGAGAGAGAGTGACAAAGAGAGAGACAGAGTCAGACAGAGAGAGCGAGAGAGAGTGAGATATACAGAGTGAGAGAGAGGGGGAGAGACAGTGAGGCAAAGATAGCGAGATAGGCCAACAAAGTGATAGACAAATTAAAAGAGCGCACGAGAGAGGGGCTGATAGAGTCTGAGAGAGAGACAGAGAAAGAGAGAAAGAGACAGCGTGAGAAACAAATGGAAAAAGCACTGAGTAAAATGAGAGTGATAGACAAATGAAGAGAGAGAGAGAGAGAGAGAGAGAGAGAGAGAGAGAGAGAGAGAGAGATTATATACCACTAACCATGAAGGAATACAATGAGAAACTCTTACAATTAAATATAATTTACACTCAATTAAAAAACTGGATGTATATATACTGGATGATATATACTGGATGTGTATATACTGGATGTATATATACTGGATGTATATATACTGGATGTATATACTGGATGTATATATACTGGATGTATATACTGGATGTATATACTGGATGCATATATACTGGATGTATATATACTGGATGTATATACTGGATGTATATA
>JANDJT010000217.1:28779299-28790244 GCA_024331685.1 Stegophilus panzeri | reverse complement strand
GTTAGAGATCTGAGATATATATATCAGATCTCTAACGTACCCCTGCAAGAATGAAAATGAAACCAAACATAATTGTGTTTCCAATATAAAGGTAATTAAAGGCTGCGAGATGTGTTGAAAACAAATTAAAAACCCTATTAAATACAATGCAAACTCAAAATAAAAGTCTTTTTATGAGGTATGTGTGAATGGAAATGTTTTCACACTTTCTATTTAAAAATCCCATTGGCATCGAAGGTGTGAGAATGCTAAGCATTATCTATATATAATAAGAATATCTAAGCAACTTAGGGCTTGCTAATGTTAGGTCTTTTTTAACAAACTTTCTAAGGTAGAACCATAATAATCTTTCTCATCTTCATCTGGTGGAAATGTATTTGTACAAATTTAATACTTGCTTTTTGGTCGTATCGATTTGTGCAAAGTGACTTACAGGCTGCAGTAAATCCCACTGCAGGTGCTAAGCTAATATTTCCATTGTATTGTGTTTGTGTTTTTAGGCAGAAATGCAGACCCTCTTAGTACATCAGATTGCAAGTTTAATTTGGGAGTGTTTTCAAGCTTGTATGTGTATTTATGCACATGAAACTCTAATAAATCTAAGCCTTGGTGTATCAGTTGTATTTCTGGTGTTAGTCATTAGACAGCATTAAAAAAAACAACACCACAATGGCCAATCACAAGCAAGCCAAACACCAAAACTCACAATGTTTATACACTGCTTTTCAGTTTTAATATCACGACCATCACAGTCAAAGCCATTCAATATTTCAAAATAATGTTACAGAAAACATTTATACATAGTAGCGAACAATTCTTATATGATTTAACATGTAGCATCTCAACAACCTTAAAGTCAACCCGAACAATTAATCTGATAGCGTTAAAATAACATAGAATAATAAAATGCGTAGTATGTTTAGCTGTACTAAAAACCAACTAAGAACAACTCTTCATTTTGAACACATTAAAAAAATGCAAAAGCTCCATAAATACACATGAATGTGCGATTTGAAAATGTCCTACCAACATCCCAAGTAGCATAATATGCTTAGCATTAGCTTACTCACTTAGCCAGTTAGCCTACTGCTAGTATTCTAGCTCGTGTTTGTCATGAGTGTCTACATTCTCAGTGATTTATTTGATGCCAGACGTCAAAATCTACCATCGCTAACTATCTATTAGCATTGAGTTTTATTGCTAATTAGCTAACTACTAGCTAGACCCAGGTCAGGAGTTCCGTGTCTCAAGTTGCATGATGATTTGCGTTGTTATATCAGTGATATATATTTATCAGCTGTCAAACTTCAGGATACACTCTTACCCTACCCATCACTATGATTAACTAAGTTAGTTTACCTACTAGCATGCTAGGTAACTGCTAGTAAATGAACTCATGCTTGTTCCAGGTCAAGATATTCTCAGTCATTTATTCTCAGTCACCAGATTTAAGAGCAGCATAAACGGCTAGATTAAAATAAAAAATAAAGGTTCATTACTCATCTTTGATAAGTATCTAAGAGGTCTGTTAGTTTAGCATACATGTTTTCAGGATGAGAATGGGCTGAGATTCAATTTCACATTTTCCCAGAATTCATAGCATGTGAACTGGACATTCTGGATTTCTCCACTACATAAAAAATTGGATTTGTCTCCGTTTTGAATAATGTATTCTTCACTAAAATGATTCCTTTTTGATAACTGATCATGAAATTAAAAACAGTTCATGGTCGTGGATTCCAAATATTTGGAGCCTGCAGCGTATCCTCAGGCGTTAGCTAACATATTACGTCCTTTATTATTTTCATAAACTAATTTCTTTCTTTTCCCTTTAACCACAATCCACTGGCCGTGTTGTTCCACCTCATCAGACTGCCGCTCAATCTGTTAGAGCTCCTTGACGGGGGAAAGAAAACTTGTATTGGGAACCACAGAGGAAATAATATTAACAGCTGTGCCTTTGCTATAAACACAAATTAGAAATAGTTCGAAGCTGGCAGGCCGGAGTGATTTATTTATTTATTTTTATTTTTTTACCTCAAGCCTTTTTTTTTGACCTCTGCAAAGGCATTCAATGTGTACTTCTAATTAACATGCCTCATCGCTAACTCTGTATTTACTCTCTAAATCCCTGATTCCCTTCTGATATGGGTTGTAAACAAACATCCATATTTCCTGGCAGAGTCTGTGTAGTAATTTCAAGCTTGACATGTTTGAAATTAGTTCTACAGCAATTGCTCGACATCCGCATTAGACAGTGGCTTTTTTTTTTTTTTTTTTTCTCGCCCTCACTCTCACATTTGTTGACTCATTTGCCATTTATTCCTTGTAAACAAGATTGTCTGTGTCAACGAGAGGGAGCAAAAGGCCGAGCAACGACATCAGCGATGTGATCCCATTTCATCTGGGATTCAGACCGTGAGCCGTTTGCCGGCTTTAGTGGCTTTTTGGGAGGAAATGAAACGGCGCATACAATTCATTGGCCAATTAGTCTGCGCTCAAATCCACAGGTGTAATTACGGCAGAGTTTCGGCTCAGCTGATGAGAAGAGCAAGCAATCAGCTAGGAAATCATATGCTTTTTCAGTTCCATTGTAATTGATAACACAAAGCACTTCATTACACCAGAGATGTTTTGCAGGCAGCATTCACCGTGCTGAAAGGAGTCAGTTTCTCTTGGAGTTTTTTTTTTTTTTGGTTGTATGGAATTTGCTTAAATACGTACAATGACATTTTCTAAGCAGGAGTTATTTAGAAAAAAAAAAAAAACAGGGAAACATGAAACATAGCCATGGGGACATGCATCATTATTAAAGTTTATACACCTTTATACCACAGTGCTGTGATGTCGAATTCTCAAATACGATTGGACATAAGGAGACATCTAACACTGAAGGAAGGAGTCTCCAGCGTCAGAGCTTTGCAACAGGTAGAGGTGAAGCTGTAACTTTATGTTCTCTCAGTAACAAGAACAATCTGTGTTTTTTTTTTTTGTTTGTTTTTTTGTTTTTTTACATTTTTGGTCTCATTAACTTCGAGAGAGAGAAAAAAGAGAGGCTGGTGAGGGAACAACTGTTTATAGCTGCTATAACGTAAGTGAGAGCTCGTTTCACGGACATTGCACAGCATTAAATATAGCTATAAACGGATAAAAAATAGTATGAAATGTCTCTTTTTGTAACAGTTGGAAAATTGCCGTGGTATAAGAGGAATAAAACATGTTGAGACCTGGTTTTATTGGAAAATAATCAACTTTAGGGTGGTAACATTAACTCCACTTCATCACACCAACACTGCACCATTGATTATGTTCCTATAACAGCACAACATGGAGTGTTTTATTTGTTATATTATTAATATCAAATGGAATCTAATAAAATGAGTCCTATGGGTGGTTTGTTTGTTTTTTTTGTTTTTTTTTATTTCAGAAATTAAAAAAACAAATAATAAAAAAAAAAGGTTTGCTGTGACAAGCTGGAGAACCCAAGACCAATTGTGCCTGTTACTTTTTAAAGCATAATCATTCTCTGAGATTAAAAGTTTGCCTCCGTTTGCAAACTCCATTTTCATTCGAGTTTGCATATTTGGCCAAACGATACGATCGGCCCAGTCCGAATGAAACGAGACAGACACAGAGCTGTAATTAAGGAAGTTATTATGCGGAGAAACAGCCCGTAATGGACAGCCTTCTGCTGTTAGCTTTTTGTGCTCACCATGACTAAGTCTCCAGCGGGAGCGATAAGGAGTGTTTACAGGGTGTGTCAGCAGCTTGGTCCCCCTTTTCTGCTTGCCAGGGTGTGTATGCATGTGTGGGTGTGTGTGGATTGGAGTGCACAGATGGACGACCAGACCCTGCTGTGTGTCAAAATATGAAGGTCTTGGGAGTATGTTGGAGCTGCGTTGGTCACTGTGGACGCTGTGGTTAAAAAAAAAAAAAAGAAGACATAATTATAATAACAATAAACAACCAAACTCACTGGACATGGTGAAAGCGGGTAAACAAACCATTAAACTAAAGCAAGAGACACTCAGGAATGACTACCTGGAACGTGGCCACTGTAGGAAGGAAGAGCTTGAAAGGTGGCCATGATGGAAGAACAGATGGAGAGAAGAAAGGCATGGAGGAGCGGAAGTAACAGAAACGACTGCGAGTAACAGAGAAGAGAGCAAACACAGGAGGAGGGAAAGGCAAAGACGGAGATGATCCAAGCTTATTGAAATGTCTATCCAGGCCATTTTGTTCCTCTGTTTGGAGAGCTAATGATGCCTCCATCATGGCTCTGTGCCACGGAATCAGCTTTCCCAGCATGCAGTTCAGCTCTGATGGTGGCCAGCGTGAGACTCTGGCAGAGAGACAGTGTTAAAAACTCTTATCAAAGGGAAAGTTATGCTTTAATGCAAGTTCAAAAAAGTTGCCAGATGATGTCATAGACTAATTGGCATGTTTATTGAATCGCCATGATTGTTTGCATATCAAAATACTATACATGGAGAAAGAACATTTTTGGAAGATATGACAAGAGTTTTATCAGAATAGAAAAAGTAAGGGTTTGGTCACAGAAGGTACATATTTGTAAAGAATTCTATAATTCCTATCAAGAACGCAGACAAAATGAAGCAATGGAAGTAGGGAGGTGAGAAATAGACACAAAGGAAATGGTCACAGATGAAATCTCACTTTTATTACTGTAAATATCAACAATAGAGTTTAAAACCAAGAACCAAGAAGTGGTGATCAGTGACTGGTTATCTGGAAAATTGATGATCAGAGAGTGGTCATTGAGAACACCGATCAGTCATTGGTGGTCTGGAACAATTACTATCAGTGATTGATTGTTAGGATCATTGATGATCAGACATTGGTCATTGACAACAATGGTGATTAGTGATTGTTTGTGTGGAACAATGGTGATCACCGATAGGTCATTGAGAACAATGGTGATCACTGATTGGTTGTCTGGAACAATGGTGATCACTGATTGGTTATTAGAGCCTGATCAGAGGTTTGGCAAATCCAGAAATAATATCTTGAGGGTTGCAACACTGCAGCGAGAGCAATAAATGTATACAGATGTTGATCCAATCATGACTTTCCGTTCTTGCTGCATCGCAATGTTAGCAACGAAATCTCGATTTCATTTCAGAATTGTTAGCCTGAGAGAAATGTATGTGAAATGATCAAAGTCTACTTATCCAAGTCCTGTCAAAGACCTGGATGAAATCATCCTACTGTCACATGCCTGTTCTTCTGACTGACACATGCTTAGGAGATATCATATCATACCTTATGATATCAATAATGACTATATGCCATGATGTGAGTGAGATCTTACTAAATCTGAGATTTTGTCGATAAGTGAAACTCACAAATAAAGACCGATCTGCTCAGAAATTACATTTGGGAGACGAATGATAATGTCATCAGGGTAGAACAACATTAATTCATCTGGAGAGAGAAAATGGGCAATATTAGCTTTATGAGTCCCTACAGGATTGACTTAGCATGAACTCAGAGTCTGGAGAGAAATAAGACGAGACAGACGGGTCAATCAGAGCGCATTGATGTGACTGACAGGATGATGAGCACACAGGGACTGCGGCTTAGAAAAACTTTGAAAGGCCTCTATAATAAATCACAGAGACATACAGGTAAAATGAGAAAGGCCGGAAAACTAAAAATGAAGCCATGAGGAAATTGATTTTTTTTTTCTTTTCTTTTTTTTAACCGGATCTTAGTGCCTGCTAATCAGGCAGGCAGGTAAACAGAATTCAAGACTGGCAGCCGGAGCTCTGGGAATATAATCGACGTGGCTTAAGGGCTCAGCCGCTTCAGATGATACAATTTGCCCAGGGCAATGGTGTAAATCACAATTAAAGTGGCGAGCGTGGAAGCCTGATGGCGGCCCACTTCAGGGAGTCGAGGCCCTCAGTCAGAATATATTGATAGGATTTTACGGAATGAGGAAAAGGCGCTTTATGGAAGGGGGGTGATGGGAAGGAAGGAGAACGTGGACGATGGCCAAACTTGGCTTGGAGAGGATGAAAAGAGAAGAGCTACTTAAAGTGTTTAATGATGAGTTTTGCAGGTATGGTGTGGTGTGATGTCATGTGATGTGGTGTAATGTGGTGTGGTGTGGTGTGATGTGGTGTGGTGTGATCTGGTTTGTGTGGTGTGGTGTGCTATATGGTGTTGTGTGATGTGACGTGCTGTTGAGTGGTGTAATGTTGTGTGGTGTGGTGTGATGTGATGTGGTGTTGTGTGGTGTGACGTGCTGTTGAGTGGTGTGGTGTTGCGTGGTGTGATGTGTTGTGATGTGGTGTTGTGTGATATGATGTGGTGTGGTGTGATCTGGTGTGGTGTTGTGTGGTGTGGCGTGATGTGTGGTGTGACGTGGTGTTGTGTGGTGTGGTGTGATGTGGTGTTGTGTGGTGTGGTGTGATGTGGTGTTGTGTGGTGTGATGTGGTGTGGCATGATGTGTGGTGTGATGTGGTGTTGTGTGGTATGGTGTGATGTGGTGTGATGTGGTGTTGTGTGATGTGGTGTGATGTGGTGTGGTGTGATGTGATGTAGTTTGATGTGGTGTTGTGTGGTGTGATGTGTTGTGGTGTGGTGTTGTGTGGTGTGAGGTGATGTGATGTGGTTTTGTGTGGTGTGGTGTGATGTGGTGTTGTGTGGTATGATGTGGTGTGATGTGGTGTTGTGTGGTGTGAGGTGATGTGGTGTTGTGTGATGTGATGTGAGGTGATGTGATGTGGTGTTGTGTGGTGTGAGGTGATGTGGTGTTGTGTGGTGTGAAGTGATGTGGTGTTGTGTGGTGTGAGGTGAGGTGATGTGATGTGGTGTTGTGTGGTGTGAGGTGATGTGGTGTTGTGTGGTGTGAAGTGAGGTGATGTGATGTGGTGTTGTGTGGTGTTGTGTGGTGTGAGGTGATGTGGTGTTGTGTGGTGTGAGGTGAGGTGATGTGATGTGGTGTGATGTGGTGTTGTGTGGTGTGAGGTGAGGTGAGGTGATGTGATGTGGTGTTGTGTGGTGTTGTGTGGTACGGTGTTGTGTGGTATGATGTGGTGTGATGTGATATTGTGTGGTGTGGTGTTGTGTTGTGTAGTATGATGTGGTGTGGTGTGATATGGTGTGATGTGGTGTGGTGTGATGTTGTGTGATGTAGTGTGTTGTGGTGTCTTCCTCTCCTTTCCTCCCTTCATAATCTTTTTCTCTTCCCCCTAACACATGATACAGCTGCACTCACTTCATTTTGTCCCGTTGATACCCCATCACGCAGGCCTGACAGCGGATGTAAAACAAGCCAAGCTGTGCGTTGTTGTGGGTTTGGTTGTGCAGCAGTGCAGTAAGTAGTACACATCCAGGTTTCTTATTCTGCCGCTGACAGGATGTCCTGTCCTCTCTGCTCTAGCTGACATTTAACAACTGTAGGGTTGAGATGCTATCAGGAACAGAGCATGTCAGCCGCAATTCCAACAAAGAGGGCATCTGCTTTTCCTTCTGTGAGAAAAAAATGCAGTTCAGCTACAAATCACAGGTCTCTATTAACTCACTTGTTCCAATTCTACTACATTATCGTTTCTATAGTAACAGCTCATTTACAGGAACCCTTTCCATATAAAAGGATTAAAAATGTCAGAGTTTTGTTTTGTTTTTAGCATTTTTGGAAGGAGTGTCTGTCTGACATTTTTCTGACAGTCTTTGCTTTGCGCTTTCTCACTAACATGACTGCGGGTTTTGTCTTATTAATTTTACGAGAGTAAAATAAAAAAATGGGAGGAGACTGTTTACAGCTGCTATACCATAAGCGATCAAAGGAACAGGAAACTTTTGAGGATGGTCCACGACAATAAATGCAACTATAAACGCATAAAAAGTATCATAATCATTGTAAAATTGGTGTGTTATAAGAGGAATAAAACACTTGCTAACATGTAACCTTTAACTCCACGCTGTCGTTGATTCTTTTCTAAAATAACATACCTGACTGTGTTTTATTCCTTATCGCCAGAGTAACTCCTGATAGTATTTTCTCTCTCCATTTGAATATTCCATTACATCCACGTCTTGTTTCGCTGAATCAATTTTGATTGAAAGTTGACCACAAGTTGAGTGACACTAATAGACTTTGGATGGCTGCTGTGTATAATCGTGTCCCTCCCGAATAAACAGGTGGTTAAGTACACATAATTGAATCTACTGACTCTCTCGCCACACTGAATATTTCATTACGGCCCGAGAGTTCAGAGCAGGAGGGTGAAGCGCTGATGGAGGGGGAGAGAAGTCGCCAGTGACTGACACACTCCTGCTCATCTATTATACAGCGTGTTCCAGTCAAGGCCAAGAATTTCCCGCCAAACAGAATGCCAATCCTCGCGGCGTCCTTTCTAGCAACATCCTCGCGAAAATCACCGCAGACTGTTGATGTTGAGCCATTTAGACTGCCGGGTCGTGCAGTAAATGAACGACTTGGTATCCAGGACTTGATTTCCTGGAATCTCACAATGTTTACTGCTCTTTTTTTTTCTTTTCGGAGAATATTCCATTCAGATTTTAACAGTTAGGACAAGCTACAGTGAATTTTCTGACTTATACCACTGCATCCTGAATTCTGGATTCTGATTGGTTACTATTTATCAATCCTATATAACAGCAGCTCTGACAGATGTGCAGCACCAAAACACAGGTTTATATTTGTATATACTGTAGCTTCTATAGTAGCAACTTACAAAGTTCTCATATTTAAGGAAGGAGTCTCCAGTGTAAGTGATTTGTAATGGCTAGTAAGATTTCCGACATCTTCAGGACAGAAGACATAGACAACACAAGCTGTGTTTTACTTCAAAAAAGAGAAGAAAGAGAGGCTTGGTGAAGGAATGACCGTTTATAGCTGCTATAACATAAGTGAGAACAGCAACTAGTTTGCTTTGCAGATGTTCCACAACAACAAATATAACTTCAAATGGATAAAACGTACAAGGCATCATTCTTGGCATGGCAAATTGCTGTCATATAAGAGGAATAAAAAACTTTGGTTCATGTTTTAGTTGTTCTAGACGCTCAAAGCGTGGGGGTGGGGGGTGGGGGGATCTCCTCAAACACCACTAGTGTGTAGCATCCACCTGGATGATGCGACGGTAGCCATATTGCACCAGAATGCCCACCACTCACCATCTATTAGTGGAGAGGAGAGGAAAGTGATGTATCTAATTCAGAGGTGGGGATTATTAGGAGGCCATGACAGAGAAGGACCAATGGGTGAAATTCGACAGAACACCGTGGTATAGGAAATGAATCAAGTTTGTTGTGGTAAGAGCAACTCTGCTTCCTCACCTCATTCTACCTTTGATAATTTTCCTATAACAGTATGACACAGTGTGTTTTATTCCTTACTTATTGATATGTAGATGTTAACTTCGGAATATTAGCATATCAGGATTATCCTTATCCTTCAATCTTATATCTTCAAATAAAGATTATCTTCAAGAGCATATTTTCCCCCCCTCGATTATTCTCTTAAAAAAAACCAATCCATCGTCCTCTTATTTCCCCAATTTGTCCTGTTTTGAGATCTCTCTTCTTTTTTTAAAGCACCTAACAAAACAGTTTAAAGATGGCAGTTACTTCCGAAGCACGGCTCTTTGATTTATCCGGCTCTAGTCCCTGGGATCAAGAGTAAAAGGCTTGAAACCTCACTCCTGTCTGCCGTCTTCTCCTAATGAGACAAAAACTCTTTGTTCCAAAGGATGGAGAGAAAAAGGGCAAAAGAGCAGGAAAAGATTGGAGAACAGGCATGAATATATATTGAAGCAGAGAAAGAAAGAGCGAAGACGAGGGATTCTGATGTCATGCTGATGCAATGAGTATTTACAAAGAATGAAGACGTTTGAAGTCCTGCTGGTCATGAGAGAGAAAAATATTAAAAACTGGGTTAAATATTAGATGAAGTGTGGAATAAAAGTGGAGCTGCAGCATGGTTAAAGTGAATACAAGAGCTGCTAAGTGATTTATTTACATTTAATTATTTCTGCATTGAATCAGTGAATTAAAAAGAACCGCAGTGTGTCTTACATCAGGACTGGACTTGGATGATAGATGATTTGTTGTTGACTAAACAGTTAAAACCCAGAAAAGATGGATGGACTCATATTTATTCATTTGGCAGGCGCTTTTATCCAAAGTGACTTACAAGTGAAGCAGGACTGAATTAGTTTTTGAGCGAACCAGTGGTTCTCTCAACCTTCTTGTGCAGATCTGTAACAGCTAAGCTACCATAGCTCTGACCATTGGAATATGTAGAAATATTATTTTCAAGTCTTGTGCCTAAAGTTTAAAGTGCTGGAAACTCAGTCTTATCCTGAAACTGAAGCATGAGGAACATGAGGAAGAAATGTGTGCTTGTTGCATACCGGGATGTAAACTGGTCCTAATGGCCACACAGGAGAAAGCTAAAGGATTGACACCAAAACTTTCTTTACAACCAGGAATTCCCACACACAGAAAGGTCTTGATAGTCAACTTCCAAAAGTTTTTGATACTCAGAGTTATGGTCAAAAGTACCATTTTACTCATATCCAAAAACTAGTTTATAAATTACAGTAATTCCCGACCTCAAATACAAAGTTTCCTAGTTTAGAAATTGCAGTAATTCCCCAATATCAAATCCAAAGTTTCCTAGTTTATAAATTCCAGTAATTCCCCAACCTCAAATCCAAAGTTTCCTAGTTTATAAATTCCAGTAATTCCCTGACCTCAAATTGTCAGGGTTACGCATGTAACCCTGTTCCCTGAGAAGGGAACGAGGCGTTGTGTTTAGCATAACACTACGGGAGCACCTCTCACGCGCGACCGGCATCTGAAGCTTGTATAAAATCATGCCTATTTATAGGCCTGCCATGATCAGGTGACGTGGCAATTAAGCGTGTCGCGTGATATAAATATGGC
>JANDJT010000217.1:28732717-28745496 GCA_024331685.1 Stegophilus panzeri | reverse complement strand
TCACATATGATTCCTTTATTTTCACACGTGATTCCTGCACTTTTCATTTATTTTCACACGTGATTCTTGCAAATGATTCATTTATTTTCACATATGATTCCTTTATTTTCACACGTGATTCCTGCACTTTTCATTTATTTTCACACGTGATTCTTGCAAATGATACATTTATTTTGAAATGCGATTTTGACACATGATTCCTTTCACATATGATTCTTAAACAAGATTCATTTATTTTAAAATGTGATTCTGGCATACCATTCATTTATTTCCACACATGAGTCTTACAAATGATTCATTTATTTCCACATATGATTCTTTTTATATGATTTGTTTATTTTTACACATGATTATTTTTTCCCACATCTGACTCTTACACATGATTCATTTATTTCCACATACGATTCATTTATTTCCACACGATTCATTTATTTCCACACGTGACTCTTCTTATATGATTTGTTTATTTTAACACGTGTAATTCATTTCCATGTGACTCTTACACACGATTCATTCATTTTCACACACTAATCTTCCCCATGTGGTTTCTCAGATGCGATTTCTCTGACGGGAATAAATGTTTTTTTTCACATGTCACTGACATACGATGTCACATGGTGATATCCACCATCACACATTCCCATATACAGTATTATTCACACAATCGCTTGTCAGAAACTTTATTGTGCGAATCTTACAGGACCCTCCTAACCTCATACTCCTGCATGTGGCTGCGAATGGAATCCTCTACACCACTCATAACAGCACAAAAACAACACTAATTTCCACTGGGGGTTCGAAATGTTACATTAGTGCTGAGCAAATGGTTCCCACATGAGCTGACAAACCCTGCGTACCTGCTGGAGGACCCGGGTTAGCGCAAAACCCCTAAAATATGACCATGGTACAATTACTGTAATGTAAATAAATTGGGGTTAAATATACTATGCTGAAAGCATGAACACGGAGCGATTCGCATTCAGCGCTCCATCACTCCGTAAACAGTAACCTCATTCTCACTGAGGAAACGGCCAATTATTCCTTCTACACACACGTCAGGAGCAGAAAGATGGGAGACGAGACACGCAGGACATACAAAATCACCCTCCGGTGTGTACGTGTGTGCATGCGTGCACGTCCTCTCTGCTTAAGTGGCGCTCTTTATGCGACGTTGCGCGTTATGAATAAAAGATAAATGATAATGAGTGTAGAAGCATCGTCTCTCGGTTGACCCTCGTCTCTGCTAACGTCTCCTCGATCGCTTCCTCTCGGGGAGACGCCGTGTTCGGAGTGTGATGGGATCGACCAGTCCGTTCTTCACATTCGCAGAGAAGTCATGATCAATGTGACTCTTTTCACGTTTAGCATTTATGGTCCTAGGTCCTATTAATGGTGTGGGTTTGTGTGTGTGTGTGTGTGGGGGGGAGGGGGGGGGGGCGTAATGGCTTATTAATGTTATTACTATTATTATATTTAAAAAATCTGCCTCGGAGATTAAACGAGAGAAGATGACACATAGGTGTGTGTCAAATTAAAATGGTTATTTTGGGAGAAAGTAACTTTGAAGTAGGTTTGCGAATTACGGTTATAACTTTAAATTCATTTAATACAAGGAAATGGTGTAATAATAATAATAATAATAATAATAATAATAATAATAATAATAATGTCACTTTGTCATCTAAGAATGCAGAATGCCATCCTTATTCCATATAACTGTAGTTGCTGAGGTGTGTGTGTGTGTGTGTGTGTGTGTGTGCGTGCACACTCATTACAGCAATTATAATGAGCAATTAAACCTGCCCCAAATAGCAGCGTAGGTCACAGATCACGTCTCGTATGCTTTCACGGACATCAGCATTAACTTTGCAATTTAACCACCTTCATCATCATCAGCAGCATCATCAGCATCAGTAGCATCAGCTTTATTCGGCTACGATGGTGATGTGTGACAGAAACGTCTCCTCAGAAAAGGGTTCTTTAAGGCTTCATTGGGTTCTCAGCTTCCAAAAATAATGTAGGTTCTACAAAGAGGAAAGTTCTGTCGTGGGTTCTACATAGAACCTTTTACGGTTCCAGTAAACGGCCAAGTGAAGGATCCTATTTCAGGAGCTTTAATGACTTGGACGTTAATATTTATAATTCACACTTTATCTTCAGTGGCATCCAGGAGTCCTGAAAACTCCACAATTATTTCAGTATTTCAGGTTGGATGGTTCGTTCGTTCGTTCGTTCGTTCGTTCGTTCGAACGTTTGTTCGTTCGAGCGTTCGTTCTAAACTTACCCACGAAGCAGCAGAAATTTGGAGTGATATCGAAGGAAGAGTGATAATAAGTGATTTTTATATTTATAGATATTCCTGCACTCATGCTAATGATGTTTTTTTTTTTTTTAATATCACCAGAAGCTAACTTCAGAAAAAATTCAGCAAGCTGGGGAGATAACACCTTGGCTTGCTGGCACTGACAATCACATACTCACACATACACACTCACACACACACACACACACACACACACACACACACACACACACACGCACACATGTGTCCTGTCACTCCTGCCATGTGTGTTGTGATAAATGTGTGAGAGCTAGGCCAGTGCTGTTGATAAATCCAGACCAGATTTGCTTACACTGCTGTTTTTACAGCTCATATCCCACAGCTGACGATGCAGGTACCCCTCTGAACTGTGTGTGTGTGTGTGTGTGTGTGTGTGTATGCAAGTGGTCTGACTACTCCCGTTTAATAACAGACGGTGATAATTTAAGACGCATCGGCGGAGAACAGAGCACAAATCAAGGCGCTGACGGCTCAGTGGAGTTGGGGATGAAGGGAAGGGCGAGAGAGAGATAAATCATGGCAGGAGGGATTAAAAGAAGGAGGAGGAAAAGATGAAGAGGATGGCGGGAATGCGGAGGAGGAGAACAAGGCCTCGCTGCTGTGTGGGAGTGTGTGGGAGTGTGTTAGGGACAGGACCGGATCTCTGTGTCTCGGCTGCGTGATTTGAAGCACTTCCTGTGTTCAAAGCTGCCATATTGGATTAAATAACAGCTCAGTGGCAGCCATTTTGCTGCATCGGCTTCTGCCACGATGTTTTAAAATGAACCTTTAACTCCAAATGTGATGATGATGCTGACAAGGATGAGGATGATGAGGAGGATGATGATGAGGAGGGGATGATGATAATGAGGAGGATGATGAGGATAATGAGGAGGATGAGGAGGATGATGATGAGGAGGGGGATGATGATAATGAGGTGGATGATGAGGATAATGAGGAGGATGATGATGAGGAGGTGATGATGATAATGAGGAGGATGATGAGGTGGATGATGAGGATAATGAGGAGGATGTTGAGGATAATGAGGAGGATGAGGAGGATGAGGAGGGGATGATGATAATGAGGAGGATGATGACGATGAGGAGGATGATGAGGAGGATGATAATGATGTTGATGATGATGACAAGGATAAGGATGATGAGGATGATGATGATGTTGATGATGATGAGGAGGATGATGATGAGGAGGATGATGAGGATGATGATGATGATGAGGATGATGATGAGGAGGAGGATGATGAGGATGAGGATGAGGAGGATGATGATGATGAGGATGATGAGGATGATGATGATGATGAGGATGATGATGAGGAGGAGGATGATGATGATGAGGATGATGATGAGGAGGAGGATGAGGATGATGATGATGATGAGGATGATGATGAGGAGGAGGATGATGAGGATGAGGATGAGGAGGATGAGGATGATGAGGATGATGATGATGATGAGGATGATGATGAGGAGGAGGATGATGAGGATGAGGATGATAATGATAATGATGAGCCCTTTTCTTTGTTTTTTTGTTACACATCAGCGATAATACAATAAGATGACTTATTATTAAACACTGTATTTTGTGCTTACTTTAGACTCCGCCCTGTATAAAGTCACGTTTGCACTTTTAGTTTACACCCCTGTTTATTTTTTTCACCTTTAGTTTAGACTCCACCGTATGTTTTGAAAAGCGTGAACAAAATGTCCCAATTTCACATTTTGAACGACACAACCCTTGTTTTTTTGTTGTGCGTTATCAGATTTGGATGCGTTTTTGCACACAAACACACAAACCTGCGTGCGAGTGTGTATGTGTCGTGAGATGATTCTCACTAATGGTAAATGGCGCACTTATATAGCGCTTTTATCCAAAGCGCTGTACACTGTGTCTCATTCACCCATTCACACACTCACACACTCACACACCAATGGTAGTCCATCGGGAGCAACTTGGGGTTCAGTGTCTTGTGGAGTCACGTGGGCCGGGAATCGAACTGCCAACCCTACGATTAGTGGATTAGTGGACAACCCGCTCTACCACCTGAGCCACAGCCGCCCCACTATTGTGTATAAGAACATCCGATCTGGTAAACAGACACCTTCCAGTTTCATCCTCAGTGATCCATCTATGTTTCTGTCTGAAACCCAAACTGTAAATGGTTTTGCGAAGTAAAAATCCCACGGTGCGCCGCAGGAGGCCTGCAGACTCTCCTCTCCATCAATCTGCTTCGCTGCATGACGGCATCACAATGTCACAAACTGCGAATACGGTTCTGGCAGCTCGGCGGTGGAGATTTCACTCTTTGTTATCACCAGTGTGTGAATGCGGTGGCAATACAAGACGAAGACGTGCGTTTGTGAGTGTGTGTGTGTGAGTGTGTGTGTGTGTGTGTGTGTGTGTGTGTGTGTGTTTAGTTTCCACTGCCATTTGTCATGGTAGGGTGTATCAGTGTGATGCTGTTTGATCAGATGTCACTGGGGTAAATAACCGCCATTTGTTTGGCCGACGTTATCTTGTTTACGAGAGTCCGCGGGGAGAAAAGCGATAAGGCCGCTTTAGCATTCATTAGCATTCGTCCCGCTCTCCCTCACTTTTTTTTTCTTTTTTTTTTTTTTTCCCCCACTAGCCTCTGAGAAGTCACTTTAATTAAAATAACCAACAATGATGCATCCTTAAAAGACCAAAGGTTCAGAAAAAGAAGGTTAAGAAGGTGATTCGGTGCAAAGTAAATGTTATTTTAATTAAAATAACAGTGAAGCATTTAAAGCCAGCTGCTCGACTTCGTGTAGGAGAAAACTAGGAGGAGAAGAAAAACAAACAGAAGGTAGGGAGGAATTTATGCAGATTGGAATAACAGAGGAAGCAACATTTAACATGGGGTGATTCTATTCCTGTCATTCAGGTAGTTCTCAATTGCTCCATTGCTCATGAATCAGGCTGACCCAGTCCTCTGCTCTCCCTCCATCTCTCCAGTCCTCCAGAATTTACGGCCCGACGCTCAAAAAATGGCTTTCAATTTACAATGTTACCCTCGGCGAAGCAATTAATGTGGAAGCTTTTTTCCCCACCAAACACACACACACACACACACACACACACACACACACACACATTGTAGGGTGACTCTCATTAGACTAAAGCTGAGTCAAGTGTATTGTGCAAAATCACTACCTTGCTAATTTTACTGTAAATTCCACACTGCTCCACGTGAATACAAGAACTGTTCCAGCCACTGAAGCTGCCAGTTTAAATTAAATCTGAAATGTCTGAAATGTCTGAAATGTTTTCATAGGCAAAGTGAAGGAAAAATTCACTCCAGGTTTAGAAAGGTCTCTCAGTTTCTTTGTACTTATCTGTGTATGTTCATGAACATGCACGCTGAGGGCACACTTACATTTAGCCATGCCCACAAAACTCCATAAAAGGCTAAAAGAGCTGAAAACGACAAAATGGCGACTAAACGGTGAAAGAGCAGCTCCTACATCTTCCAGTAACGCAGCTCAGCTACTGCAGCGCATCAGCTACCACACACACACACACACACACACACTTCCAGGTCCTCCTTTTACAGGGTGCCATTACTTTTGTCCTCATCGATCAGCTAGTCTTCTTTGTCTTATGGGATTGTTGTGGATTGCTTTCTTTGAAGTCATACAAAGTCAATATATGTATATACGAACAAAATCTGAAATTATTATTATTATTATTATTAACCTCTGAATAAATTGTAACATATTTATATTTTAGGCCACGCCTCTTATCCTAGTGATAGGTAACACGTGGGCTGTAAACTTCTGCTAGTTGTTAGCTACCTAAAGGCGAACACATGTTGATTCATCTATTACATCTGAGGTCATTTTTCTCCAAACTATTACATTAAAACACGCCACCAAACACAAACACACGGCGAGAAAAAACGAGTGTAGATGAAAAGAAATACATGGGCAGAGAAACGTAGGATAGAAGAGAGGAGTGGGCTTTGCCAAGATCAGACTCTGCTTTCTGCCCTGTCCAGATTCCCACCGTGATGTTGGACGGCGGCCATAGCGCTGGCTGAGCAATGCTAGCAGCTCCCACTAGCTCTGAGAGGAGTTACAGAGAGAACGCAGCAGGAGAGCTAATTAACGCCAATCCGGAGCATGAAATCATGCTGACAGATTCCCTCTTCATCTGTTTCAAACTCAATCACTCTTTCTTTTCTGTAAAGCTACGCACTTGAATCTCCCTATATCCTTCACGGAGCTCGATCAAAGATCAGGTGATTGTGGATGTCTCTGAAGAGATGTAGAAGTTGGGTGAATGTCGGTTAGCTAATATCAGTTAGCTAGCTAGTTTGTCAGTAACAATAAGAGACACATCCTGTCCTCATATTTTCAAGAACGGAGCTCAAAATTCTCTCCGACTGCTCATTGGGGTTTTTCTATTCAATTCAAGCACGGATACGAATTAATTTATTCGTAAATCTTTCTCAGTAGCCTTGACACAAGATATGTGATGTTCCTGAAAATCCAGTTCATAAAAATGTTCGTATACAACCCTGGGCTCCTGAATCCAAGTTGACTCACTAACGTCGATTGATCGGCTTCAAATCGTATAATGATAATGAGTCTTTACTGGCCATGTATACATTATAGCACAGTGAAATTATTTTCGTTATATACCCCAGCATGCCAGGAAGTTGGGATCAGAGCACAGGGTCAGCCATGATACAGTGCCCCTGGAGCACCCCTGGACGTTGCTCAAGAGCACTGCCAAGCTGCCAAGCTTGTGGTGCTTGGACCCCTGAACCTTCGGGGACTTGACCCCCCACCCTTCCGATCAGTAACCCAGAGCCTTAACCGCTAAGCCACCACTGCCCCACTAATTGGTGACGCCCTATAAAAGGAGGTGTGTCTATGGTAGCTGATGTGTTGCAATGACTGAGCTGCATTATTGGAAGATTTAGTGTGCATCATGATTACGAAGCGCACCGTTTAGACACCATTTTGTCAATTTCAGCTCTCCTTGCCTTTTATGGCGTTTTCTAAATCTAAGTGTGTTGTGAATGCGCTCATGAGTATGAAGAGAAATCATAATCTTCTATAAATCTGACAGGAATTTTGAGTTTATTTGAGGTTTTATGGACATCAGGGTCCTCACGTCATCAGCGTCATGTTCTTTCTGTCCCTCCAGATGGCCAGTGAAGAAACTCTCTGAGAAACATGTTAGCATGTCTCCCACACACACTTTCTACTTCTCATTCTCCCAATAAGCCAGGTTTTCACTAAGGATCCACTTAATAAATAATAAACCAATGATGCTTTGTGATCTCATCCTGGTTCATCCTGGATCAGGGTCATGGGTCACACAAACATGTCTCTTTGGTAATTCGTTGTAGATGCTAGCATCAATTTATAGCCTACAGAGTAATCAATGGGACTTGCACCGGGAGGTCTGACCACAACCAGGCAACGTTGGAATGAACGCACCATCAATTCAGAATCACCATCAGAACCACCATCACCATCAAACTGGATTTTGAACCAGTTGCATTTAAAATGCCCATGAAATGATTCGGGAGCATAGATATACTTCCGTATGGTTGGTGAATTTCTTAAAGACTGGACTGGGGACTAAGTGTGGATGCACAAATCTAAATTCCAACCATCTTGGTGGGGAAATTAACATGCAGAAAGCTGCAACTATGACTAAAGCTACATGAATGATCCATGTTTGATGCCAACTAGCTGCGACTGTTGAGCGATACTCATAGTTTGTTTGGAGAGACATGACAAAGCTGAATAAATGTTTGTATTTTTTATATACATACACTTACTTATTTCCATCCACAGTCGTACATAAAACACTCGAAATGCTCCAAAACACTTGAAAATGACATTTTGATTTAATCTGCTCTATAAGAGGTTGGTATTGTTCATCATTTGACTCTGATTTTAGTTGGATAGGTTTTTCCCCTGATGAAAAAAGATAAGTGTAAATGTAATGACTGTCAGACTATCTATCAGACACCGCCAGGGTTGGGGGTTCAATTCCCGCTGCTGCCCTGTGTTTGTGGAGTTTGCATGTTCTCCCCGTGCTGTGGGGGTTTCCTCCGGGTACTAGGGGGCAGTGGTGGGTTACTGATCAGAAGGTCGGGGGTTCAAGACCCAGCACTGCCCGGCTCTGGTTTACTGATCAGAAGGTCGGGGGTTCAAGACCCAGCACTGCCCGGCTCTGGTTTACTGATCGGAAGGGTCGGGGTTGAGCAAGGGGATTGAGCATGTTGAGCAAGGCCCTTAACCCTCTCTGCACCAGGGGCGCCGTATCATGACATGCTTACCCTGTGCTCTGACCCCAACCTCCTAACATGCTGAGATATGAGAAGAAAAATGAATTTCACTGTGCTGTGATGTATATGTGACCAATAAATCATTAGCAATTATCATTATCATTGCTCTGGTTTCCTCCCCCAGTCCGAAGACATGCATGGTAGGCTGATTGGCATGAATGTGTGTGTGAATGGGTGTGTGAATGTGTATGTGATTGTGCCTTGTGATGGATTGGCACCAAATCCAACGTGTACCCCGCCTTGTGCCCGATGCTCCCTGGGATAGGCTCCAGGTTCCACTGCTGAAGGATAAGATTTTTTTTTTGACCAATTTTTTCATACAGCACATACAGTATAATAGTGAAACAGTTCATTAAAAACTAAAGCAAATTCAAGGCTCAAAGACTTCCACTCAAAGACTTCCACCAATGAATTCCACTTCCTGCGAGTATAGAAACAAAAGTCACAAAATTTAATAAGCTAATTAAAAAAAAAACAACACACATTCATGAATCATAAATCTTCCTAAGTCAGTAAAAATCCTCTGATTAAAAAAAGGCATTAATGCCCTGTAAAATAATTAAAATAAAAATAGAAATAAAGGTAAACATTAGTTCATCTTACTTATAAAATGCAAGCGTTAAAGAAACAAGAAAGTTTCATTTAAAAACATGAAAAATGCAAGAATAATTATAAGCAAATTATTATTATTATATAATTATTATTGTTGTTGTTGTTGATGTTATTTATTACTATAATATTTTAAAATAAAATTAAAGCAAATAAATCTGTTTATTCATGTCGGCTCACAAAATTGATCAAGAAGTAAATTCCACATATAAGGAATCTGGAGAAAGTAAACTTCCCACTTCAACAACATTCATGAATTTTTAATTATATAAACATGGTGTAGGTTTAAGTTGGAAATAGAGATAAAGTTATAGAAGTGCTGTAGCAGAACCAGAGCAGAACCCACACCAGGTTCAGGATGTAGTCCTGACAGTGTCCTGGCTCAGGTTCAGGACATAGTCCCAACAGCGTCCTGGCTCAGGTTCAGAACGTAGTCCTGTCAGTGTCCTGGCTCAGGTTCAGGACGTAGTCCTGTCAGTGTGCTGGCTCAGGTTCAGGATGTAGTCCGGACAGGGTCCTGGCTCAGGTTCAGGATGTAGTCCCGGCAGTGTCCTGGCTCAGGTTCAGCACGTAGTCCTGTCAGTGTCCTGGCTCAGGTTCAGGATGTAGTCCGGACAGCGTCCCGGCTCAGTTTCAGGATGTAGTCCCGGCAGAGTCCTGGCTCAGGTTTGGGATGTAGTCCGGACAGCGTCCCGGCTCAGGTTCAGGACATAGTCCTGTCAGCATCCCAGCTCAGGTTCAAGATGTAGTCCCGGCAGTGTCCTGGCTCAGGTTCAGGATGTAGTCCTGTCAGTGTCCCAGCTCAGGTTTGGGATGTAGTCATGACAGTGTCCCGGCTCAGGTTCAGGACATAGTCCTGTCAGCGTCCCCGCTCAGGTTCAGGACACAGTCCTGTCAGTGTCCTAGCTCAGTTTCAGGATGTAGTCATGACAGCGTCCTGGCTCAGGTTCGAGATGTAGTCCCATCAGTGTCCCGGCTCAGGTTCAGGACGTAGTCCCGACAGTGTCCTAGCTCAGGTTCAGGATGTAGTCACGGCAGTGTCCCAGCTCAGCGTACAGTATGACATGAACACACAGCAGATCATTAATGTTGGAGCGCACACAGAATTGGACATATGGTGTATATGATAATCATAGTGCAAGCTGAGACTCCGGCTCAGATGCCTCGCTATAAACGGGAGAGCCAGACGGTAACGCAGGCATGAGGGCACCCCGAGACTCCAACATCTCTCCATTCCACCGTCAACAAACCTGACCGAGCAAATAACACGATGGTAAAACATCCCCTGTAGTATATTCTGTAGTATAGCTGTCTCAGATCTGCATCTTTATCCAAGTAGTGTGTCTGATTCCCTGACTAAACCAGTTTTACTAATCACAATAAATCTCTTTAATGTTAATTAAAAAAAAAAAAAAGATTCGTTGCAAAAAGACTTGAGTAGCCTAGCAACTTGATGCTACTTGGGTATACTCTGAGTAAAGAATTTATCAAGCACTTTTATTTAGGAATTGAATTGTCATTAGCTAAAATGCTATCCACTAAAAGTCAGTGAGTGCTACATATTTGACTAAACTAACATTTTCAAATTTTAGATCCTAAGACTTGCAGTTCTGCCAATGATGCTAAATGATGCTAATCATCATTGACCTCGCACGCAATAACTGGACATATAAACATAATCTCAAAAAAATGATAGTTAATATTGAAGAGAAACTGGAAGTCTCTCGATGATTACAACTTGGCTGTTTGTGAACGTTGAAGATGAAATGTTTTACGAGTACAGCACGGAGTACGTCGTTGTGCCACTGAAAGCCGAGGAGCTGCTTAAAAGGATTCCGTTTTAGCTCAACAAAGTTAGCAAGCTCAACATGTCCATTATAGACAACTCCTCAGGAAGAACATGACCTTGCTGTCTAGCATTAGCTGGCTAGCTTCTTGATGTAGATTAAGGGCAAGCTATATAAGTAATATATTTTAGGCATGCTAGCTAATTTGCAAGCTAAGCCTGTTACATTCTTAGTTAACTCACTGATATGATAGTTAGATACTTAGCTGAGATAAAATCGATGATGAATGCAGAATACTACATACCATGACCAATATTATATTCAATTCTAGCGTTATATCAGAATACACCTTTCATTTTTGGAAGTTTAGCTGGATAGTTAATCAAAGTGGGCGTTAATCAGTGGACTTAGATTCTCTCCCTTCTGGAAATAAAAATGGAAAAGAAACCCTCATAGAATTTGCAAATCTTTTAGTGGTTATAACGGGAATTGTATTGGTTTTAATGGAATCTGTAATCGTCCCTGTGGCCCTCTACTGGTAATTTGTTGTATTCTACTGGTGCCTTATTATGTCTAGTGGATGCCATTAAGGGCCAATAATGATAATGACTTTAATGGTTAAGCTGATGGTTTGTAATGGTATTTGTAGTGGAAACCATTAGAATTTCTGTAATGGTTTTTATTGTTTTCTTTTCTTTTCTTTTTTTTTTAAACTCAGCTAAGCTTTATATCATATCATTAATTCTGTAATCAGTGCAGATTTATTTTATTAGCAGTCAATGAGATTGTTAATGAACTTGGATCAAAGTTTGTATACAGTGCGTAGCTTTCTGGATCTATTAATGAGCTTGTGTGCCCTCAGCGCAGTACATTACATCTGAAAACATTTTCCCTTTGCACTTTGTTTTCAGCTTAAAGATATTTCTTTTTTTTTATTTCAGGCTTAATTTGGAGCAGCTTTTGTCAAGGGGAAAAAAAATCTAATGAACGAAAAAAAAAGCAGAATGGCAATTAAAAAAAAACCAAAAAACCAAAAAAACAAGAAACACATGCTCGATTTTAAACGGCACGTGCAAATAAAACAACAACACAATCACAGTTATTCAAAACTGAAGAGAAAATGAATGATTGTAAGAAGATGATTCTCTTTAATGTTCACTGTTTATTTCATTTAGAGCCGTAATATACCGTAGATCTGAATAAAAACTTGAAAATATCTTAAAACATTACATTTGAAGTATTTAAAGGGCAAGTTTGGTTAAATTTCTGACCTGTTTTTTGAAACACAGTTTATGAAATGAGTGGAAATGATCAAAGGAAATGACAACGTTTTAGTATTAGTGTATTTATTAGCACAAATCAATCGATTTCATATTAGTACGTCGTTATAGTCTATATCAAAGGTTCTCAACCTTTTCTAACTAAAAGTCCCCCAAGGCTCCAATAGCATGTGGCACGCCCCCTATATTGGAGACGACCAGGTATAATGATTATCTATATCTATATTATTTTATTCTATATAAAATCTATCTATATATAACATAATCTATAATTTATTTTTGATAGATAGATAGATAGATAGAGAGATAAATAGATAGATAGATTTTTTTTTTGCTTTTGTGTTTTTGTACTTTTTTAATTACTTTTCATAACTTTTATGATTTTTAAAAATAACTTTTATGACTTTTATAAAACTATATAACGGACAGGTATGGAACAT
>JANDJT010000217.1:28709022-28721281 GCA_024331685.1 Stegophilus panzeri | reverse complement strand
GTGTGTGTGTGTGTGTGTGTGTGTGTGTGTGTGTTTGTGTGTGTGGGTGTGTGTGTGTGTGTGTGTGTGTGTGTGTGGGTGTGTGTTAGAGAGTCGTGTTTGAAAATGGAAACACTCATATAAAACATGAAGGATTTTTTCTTTTTTTTGCATCAGTGCTGTCAGTCAAAATGAACAGCGATGAGGAATCATGATTAAAGGAATACTCCAGCGTTTTCTTGAAGTCTGTGTGTGTGTCTGTGTGTGTGTGTGTGTGTGTGTGTGTGTGTGTGTGTATGTGTGTATGTGTGTGTGTGTTCACCACAGAGTCAAATTTCGACACAGAGAAACACCAGACTCACCCATAGTGAAAGTCTAACAGCACGTGTTGAACCTCATCGTTAAATGTTTATGTGAAACATGTCAAGATAAATTCTTCAGTCGATGGGACGACTTTTTTGGAGTTTGTGTGTGGTTACAGTTCCCGGTGTATTAGGATTTGACAACCTACTGACATAGGTAGGTTTTTGGGAGGTAGGAGGAAACCAGAGAACCCTGAGGAAACTCCACACAGACAGTAACCCGAAAATACAGCAGGTCGAAGGTCAAACGCATGGTAATCTCAGCTAAAAAACAAACAACGAGAACTTACACAGACTGTAACCAAAAAACAAACAGGGTTTATACACTTACAGAACCAGGAAGTAATTCAGGAAATCTTTCAGGAAGTTTAAAAAAATAAACAACCCTGACTAACTTGGTAAACTATTTTAATGTGCAATAAACAGATATTGTTGGAGACTGGAGCTATCGTTTCATTTTCTGTGTTCTCATGAGTATACAGGACATTTGGCAAATATGAAAGCTGCAGTGTTTGTCTTCCCTGCTTGGTTTTTTTTTAAATAGCTATGATGCTTCAGGTCTGAAAATAGAATTCTAGACCATGTTAGACAACCGGGCAAGTTGTCGCAGAGACTATATATATATATATATATATATACGCAGTCTGTGATTACAGGAGCTGATTGGACACAGGTGACAGCTATCAACACATTAGGCCACCGAATAAAACTTCGGCTGCGTCCGAAATGGCGTACTACCCTACTACACATTAGGCGGAAAGCAGTACGCCGGAGATGGAGTATGTCCGAATTCTCAGTAGGAGAGAAATACTGCTTCCAGACACTACGCGAGTCCAAAATTCCCATAATGCAACGTGACTGGTACGGACGAGCTCAGAAGATAAAAAAAATGGCGGAACACAGTGCTTCGGCTCTTTTTAAGTATGAAGGTTTAAACAAAAAAACGGTTGTCACTCACCGCGTTTGAAACCTTTTGTGTAATCTCCATCATGCCTTAAGATAACGGCGACGAACTGACCTCAGCCTGTTAACCCCGCCCACATGACATCACTAATTCAGTTCACTTTGCCCATGTGCATTTTGCCGTTAGTGCGGTTGCTTTAATCTGGTGGTCCCTTTAAGAATTTTGTGTTCATGATGACGTTCAAGGTCACATGACCATGCCAACATGGCGGATGTAGTATGTCCGGGATTGTATTCATAATACACACGCATACTGATCAGTACGTACTGTTTCATTGGGCGTGATTTGTAAATGTGCAGTAATCACATATATCGATAAACATGTTACATACAAAAAAACAGTCCTTACTGTAATATTAGGCTTTAGTTTATTTCTATTCCATTTCAATCAACACATATGTACGACTCAATACATACGACATATGAGGAGCCATTTTATTGGTCGAGACTGGCCCTTAATGGCCCCGCCCTCTCCACCATCGCTGTTATCCTGTGCCTGTCGTGACTTTGGTTCTACTTGTTTGTTCAACTTGATCCTGTATTTGTATCCTCTTTACTGATTTCAGACAGCGACCTTGCACTTTTGAAAAGCGTTTTATAAATAAAACTCTTTTATTTAAATTTTTTGTCCAGGACCACTTTACCAACAGAATACACACCCAGACATACTCTCTTTCCCTCTCGCACACACACCAATACGCTCTCCATCTCGTCTTCGGTCTCTCTCTTATAGAGCGCTACAGGAAAACGGATGACTAATATTATTGCATCGTTGTGCTCATGTTTTCGTCGCTCTGCCGTATAATCGAATGATGTACATTTCCAAACAGTAAAGTGTGTGTTTTTACTAAAGTTTGAACGCACTTCTACTTGAAGTAAAACTCTCCACATTTACACACACCGTCTCTCTTTATATTATTTTCGCACTGTTTGGCTTTCCAAATCAACCAATCAATCAATCAATCAACCAATCAATCAATCAATCAGCCAATCAATCAATCAATCAATCAATCAATCAATCCGTTAAAAAAAGAAGAAGAAATGAGAAGTGTTTTTCCACTTATAAATGCGATAATCATGATCTACACCCACTAATAATAGGCAAGATAGGCAAGCTTAGCTAATGAACACATTTTTATAATACACAAGACTTACACATGCCATGATAACATGTGTTGCATGCTTATTTGTGCTCCTGTTAACATATCTTTTATGAAAGATGTTATATGTACTCATTAAAAAAAAATAATAATAAATTACAAACAATCAGAATGGACACCGGGAGTTACTGATATGCTCCACGGAAATATTTTAACTAAATACGACAAGAGCAGAGCGTGAGATTACATCATCGGGGAATATAACCTGTAAAATCTATTAATATTGACGTACAGTATGAATACAGTCCTCATATTACAGAGACAGGTCTTTATAACATTTGTATTGTTATTGCGACGCTCTGCTTGCACAGTTACAACTTTAAAGCTACATTTACAAGTCTGCTTTTTGTGTGGGCGGGGCTGAAATAATAGTAATAAGTGGCAGAAGAAAAAAAAGTTATATGACTCACGTCATGTAAGCATCGTGTCAAGTGGCACGTCAATCCCTCAGTCAATCCAATTTCTGAGTAATTATGTTAATGTTAAAGTTTAATAATTGATTAAATACAAGTAATTCAAGAGCTACCATTATCCCTTACCGGAAACCACACCCCCTTTGAATCACGCCCCTTCTAAGCCATGTGAGATGATGTTGTTGACAACCTCAGCATGACATTAAACTGTATTGTATGTCTTTTGTTTATTTTCAGATCTTGCATAATTAAGACATTAATAATAGTCAGTTATACGAGTCATTACACATAAATATTACGGCATATCTACATTTTACTCCTGAGTGTTTCCGCATGACATCGCAGCGGTCAGGTGGTACGAGTTGAAGCTCTCTGAAAAATCCTAGTTGTACTCCTAAATTGTAATTCTAATGATAATGATAATGAGTCGTTATTGGTCATATACATTACAGCACAGTGAAATTCTTCTCTTTGCATACCCCAGCATGTCAGGAAGTTGGGGTCAGAGCACAGGGAGCAGAGAGGGTTAAGGGCCTTGCTCAAGGGCCCAACAGTGCCAGCTTGGCAGTGGATGGGGCTTGAACCCCCACCTTCCGATCAGTAACCCAGAGCCTTAAACGCCAAGCCACCACTGCCCCATATACTTATCGCTTATCCTATACAGGGTGGCAGGGGGCCTGGAGCCTATATCAGTGGATACAGGGCACAAGGTGGGGGACACCCTGGATGGGGTGCCAATCCATATCAGGGCACAATTGCGCACACAATCACACACTGATTGCCAATCAGCGTACAATGCATGGCATTGGAGGAAACCAGAGTATCCAGAGGAAACCCCTGAAGTACGGTGGGAATCAGAGGCGGGATTCAAGCCATGATACAGAGTGCAGGGTCAGCCATGATACAGCATCCCTGGAGCAGAGAGGGTTAAGGGCCTTGCCCAAGGGCCCAATAGTGGCATTTTGGCAGTACTAGGGCTTGAATCCCCGACCTTCCGATCACTAACCCATAGCCTTAACCTCCAAGCCAACACTGCCCCTGAACCACTAATTATGAGTTCTACGAGCACGTGAGCGCTTTTTACAAGTCGGAATCTTGTAATTACGGTAATCACGACATGGCGTGAACGCAGCTCAACCCCTCGTTTGCTAATTACACTCACCTGTTGTTTATTACCTCCTCAGATTCCTGTGCAAATGTGTGTAATTCGCATAGCTCTATAGGATTATATAATATAGTAACACGATGGAAATCTACTGATGGATGGACGGATGGAAAAGATGGACATTTCCTACAAGATAAGAAAATCTACTCCACCATAGTTGTTGTACAGATAAAGTTTTCGCCAAACCTGTCATGCGCAGACTGTTAGATGTACATTAAACACCCGAAACCAAAAGAAGACCAGTTCACACTGTTAAGTCTGCTCTCAAGTCTTCGTTACAAAAGCTGTCCTATGCTTGCCAATGTGTCTTCTGTCTGTTATGAAATGCAAAACCATCAGAAAGCATGATGATACGTGTCTAACTCATGGCCTCTGCATCGTTTCCACCATTTTTATGTTGTTGTTTTTTACAAAATGTACAGTATATGATATGCACTTTCTTGTACACCCCAGTGTTCATTTTTACAATTTTTTTTACTATACAAACTAATCAAGCATGAAATTATCTCTAAAACTCCATAATAAAGGAAAACAGTATAAGTTCCGACATTTTGGAATTGTGGAGATCACCTGAGAGTGTTCAGGACGTCAGGATTCTCTCTAATCCACACTACAACTCTTTCAGATTTATACACGATGGAGAGCAGATTCGGAAAAAGATTCTTCACTCTCTGTCTCTTTCTGCCCATCTCTCTCTCTCTCTCTCTCTCTCTCTCTCTATATATATATATATATATATATATATATCCCTTTCTCTATATATACTGTATCTCTCCTTCTATGTCTCTCTCTCCTTCTCTCTCTCTATCTCTCTCTCACTCTCACTCTCTCTCTCTCCTCTCCCTTCCTCTCTCTCTCTGCACTTACACACATTGTCTCTCTTTCCTTTTTTTTTTCTCTCTCTCTCTGCACTTACATACATTGTCTGTCCTTCCTCCCTCTCTCTCGCTCTCTCTCTCTCTCCATCCCTCACATAGAAGAAAAGGAAAACAGACAGCAAGCCATGATGTGGAGAGCGCAGGAGAGGAGAGTAGGATTTTATTTCACTCTTGCGGTTCCTCCCTGGGAGAACCTCTGACCTCAATCTGTCTGTCTCTCTTCTTGTCTTTTTTATAGTGCCCAAACACACACACACACATACACACACATACACACACACACACACACACATACACACACACACACTCGCGCACACACACACATGCTCTCTTTAGTCTGTCAATGACGGAAATCTGAATAAGGTACAATTCACCTAACCTCAGTCAGAAACACACACACACACACACACACACACGCACGCACGCACGCACACACACACACACACACACACCCTTGTACAATTCCGAGGACCAAAAAAACCTAAGATATTCAAGATAGCAAAAGTCGGAAATAAAAACGCAAATCCAAGCCCTTAAATTATATTCAGATTCTCGAATTTTCCTTCTGATTACTCCCATACGATGAATTTGGTCACTGTCAATCACACACACACACACACACACACACGCAACCTGAATAGACAAAGATGGCAGAAACGAACATCATATTTGATGATTCCTGCCACGAAGGCCTCATGTTGCCTGAGCGATGGAGAAGAAGAAAAAAACCCGAGTCAAAACAGACTATTCATATTTGTTTATTGAGAGCGCGTGTGTATGAGTTTGATTAAAATCATTAAACCATGGCACCCTGGTCGTGCTGGAAATGAAACTGTGATTACCTTCGCCATGCGTGGCTGCCTGCCAGTGATGGCAGACTCTCTCTCTCTCTCTCTCTCTCTCTCCCCGTCTCTCATCTCTCGTTATTTACTAACAGATAATGACGAGCCGTTAGACTGATTTCAGACTGTCAGTTTGCTGTCTCATCAGCAGCTCAGACACAAACGCCCGATAAAGAGCTCTCGAACACGCCCCTGAGGATGCAACAGAAAAAAAGTTTGACGTTTGCGCACAGCTGCGATCACACTTCATGACTCCTGATTGGCTTGGAATGTTCATTTCAGACCAATAGGATCGCAGAAGTTTGGATAATCTGGATTTCTGACCCAGAAGGTACTGAGTTTAAATCCCAGGACTTCCAGACCGCCTCTGAAGCGCTCCGTCCAACATGATTCAAATGTGGTGGGTGAAAAATGTCCAGAATGTCCCGAACGATCCGATCAGCTGATACTCTTTTGTCAACATCTTCACCACGCGCTGCCAGCGCTTACCAGACTTTATTCATTAAGGACGACACATTGTGCTTTTTATCTGAGAGAGAGAGTTATTATAGTTGGTCAAGCTGTCTGCAATCATTCATCGTAGAAACAAGTGCAGGTGTAACGATGAATCTGCTTCAGCTGCTTGGTAATAAGCTCCGCTCACACGTAACACATAAACACTGAACACATTGGTGATTTAGACACGCCTATGAAGCTTTGGGATGTGGCACAACAGCCACCCGGAGTGTTTTATTCAGAAACGTGAAAACTGCAGGTGTATTTGATCATCTCTAATAAAAGCATTACTGTGGAGTCTTTTGACTGAAAGGAGGAAGTTCCGACATTATTACATGGTCTGTCCCAGCAGCGGCTGGTGGTTATTAAAATAGGTGCACTTTTTATTATGAGCTATACAGTATATGCAAGGAGGAATGGCGGCTTAGTGGTTAGTACATTTGCTTCACATCTACAGGGTCGGAGGCTTGAATCCTGCCTCTGATTCTTGCCGTGCTTCAGGGGTTTCCTCTGGATACTCTGGTTTCCTCCAGTGCCATGCATTGTACGCTGATTGGCAATCAGTGTGTGATTGTGTGTGCAATTGTGCCCTGATATGTATTGGCACCCCATCCAGGGTGTCCCCCACCTTGTGCCCTGTATCCACTGATATAGGCTCCAGGCCCCCTGCCACCCTGTATAGGATAAGCGATAAATATATGGGGCAGTGGTGGCTTGGCGTTTAAGGCTCTGGGTTACTGATCGGAAGGTCGGGGGTTCAAGCCCCATCCACTGCCAAGCTGGCACTGTTGGGCCCTTGAGCAAGGCCCTTAACCCTCTCTGCTCCAGGGGTGCTGTATCATGTCTGACCCTGCGCTCTGACCCCAACTTCCTGACATGCTGGGGTATGTGAAGAAAAAAATTTCACTGTGCTGTAATGTATACATGACTAATAAAGACTCATTATCATTATGTTACAAAAACAGTAGGTTTATATTAAAGCACTTGTTCTAACGGTGGTACAACAAAAAAGTTCATCCAGAGATCGCAAGTTCGACTCCTGAAAGTGCCACAAACACTTGGGGCAGCTGTGGCTCAGGTGGTAGAGCAAGTTGTCCACTAAGCGTAAGGTTGGCGGTTCGATTAGCGTCACTAATCATAAGGTTGACATGTCCTTGAGAGACACTGAACCCCAAGTTGCTCAGGATGGCAGGCTAGCACCTTGCATGTGTGTGTCTGAGTGTGTGAATGAGAAACAGTGTAAAGTGCTTTGCAGGACCGGTAAGGGTAAAAGGCACCAGTGAATTCAGACCACTTACCATTTACAAACATCCATGACCGGGCATCCAAGAGAGCAAAATTCGCCATGTTTTCTAGGAGTTATACACAAAGGCATACACTTTTTCACTCATGAAAGTGTGTTACGCAGCAGTTCAGAAAGACGTAGAAAGATTGGTTGGTTTCACGTGTATCAGAGGAACCACGTGTTAGTCTTCAGCCTCCCCAGTTCGTAGCGGTCGTATGAAGAGCTGGCTGGTGGGTGGGAACCAGTCATTAAAGCAAAATAAAATGGTCACATGACTATTTTCAGAGAAGACTTGTGCAGTTGACTGATTGAAATCTATTTCGAAATATTTCCAGACTACATTTATCTGCTTTCTTCATTGTCTAACTCAGTGTTTATTCCACTGCCCCAGCAGGTCAACATCACAACAGCAGTGACTAGCGAATGCATTAGCCGTCTAGTCTATGTAACCCCTCATCTGCAGCTCAGACACAGGGTTCCCTAGACAGACTCACTTTGGAGTGAAGGTTGCTGTGCTGGTTTCTGATTTTCTTTGTAATTTTTTGATTTACAAAATGAATCAAATGTAAAGGACTGACACAGGGAGAAAAAAAAATCGGGATGAAACCAAATACTGGCCGTGTTTTTATCGTGTTTCAATTCTCTGCAATATTGAAAAGTAAACTTTTGTCCACTTTGTGACTTTTTATGCACGTTTGCCTCGCACCTCCGGGTTTGGGGGTTCGAATTCAGCCTCTGCTCTGTGTGCTTGGAGCTTGCATGTTCTCCCCGTGCTTCGGGAGTTTCCTCTGGGTACTCTGGTTTCCTCCCCCAGCCCAAAGACATGATTGACATGATTGACTGATTGGCATTTCCGTATTGTCCGTAGTGTGTGAATGTGTGCGTGATTGTGCCCTGTCATGAGTTGGCATCCCATCTAGGGTGTCCCCATCCTCACGCCCCGAGTTCTCTGGAATAGGCTCCAGGCTCCCTGAGAATCAGCAGTACTGAAAATGGATGGATGGATGTGGTCTTCTGCTGTTGTAGCCCGTCCAGCGCAAGGTTTGATGTTTTGTACCAACAACAATGCCACGGTTAAAGTCACAGAGATCAAACTTTTTCTTCATTATGATGTGAACATGAACTGAAGCTCTTGACCTGCATCTACAAGAGTTTATGCATCAGCCAAATGATTGACTGATTAGATAACTGCATGAAGGTGCATGAACGATGCTTGTCTAAAATCAAAGTGACTCACCCAATGGAAAAAAAAAAACAAGCAATAAAAATGCATTACATCCTTGACAGCAAATGTATGTGGACCACTTAGCAAGTTCTAAACTCCTAAGTGCCTTGCTCAAGGGCACTACATAAATAAGCTAAAGAAAGCACATTTGAAATTCCAGTTCAACATGCTAGCAGCCCAGACGCTCTTCTGGTGTAAGAAACGATAAACCCGCTGAGCCACAGCTGCACTTTTTTACTGTCTTTCTCCTCCGTTCCACTCTAATATACAATAAAACAGTACATTTACATAAGGACACCCGGCCTCCTGCGAGTAAAGAGCTGTTCAGAGTGAAAGCGCATAATCAGAGGCGGGAATAAGTAGGAAAAGCCATCTCAACGCAGAGCGCCGCAAGGTCAAGATGAAATCGCCTGTAATTACTCTGGACAATGAGTGTGCGGTGTGATGTGAAGAGTCATGCGTTCTTGCCCGCGAGCTGATCTCTCGAGACGAGAAGCCGGGCGCACTTTTAGACTCGCACTGGTTGAAAAAGAGTTTTGAAAAAAGTGTCAGTTTTGATTTTGTTGTTTTTCACTCGTCCTGATCACTGTTTATTACGACGAGATTTTTAGGAGGTTCTTCCTGAACATTTTAGCCAGACAAAATCTCTATGTTTTTTTTTTTTTTTTTTTTTTTACTATTTATGAACATTTCGAGATCACGAGTTTTACACTTTTGAACAACTTGACTAAAATATTAACTGCTTCTGGAACAATTTGGAATTTGGGACAAACTTCCCTGCTGAACAAATCAATAGAAACCCTCATAGAAGTTGAAATGGTTTTAATGGTTATAATGAGAATTGTATTGGTTTTAATGGAAACTATAATGGTGCGTCTCTGTGGGTCTCTACTGGTAATTCGTTGCCTTTTATTGGTGGCATGTTTTGTCTAGTGGATACCATTAAGGACCTACATCCTTAATACGTACTACTAAATAATGGAACCCATTTTTAATGGTTTGAATGGTTAACAGCTGATGGTTTGTAATGGTACATTGTAATGGTACAATTTATTTATTTTTTTTTAATCAGGGTTTCCATATTTGATTCTTCCTAACCTATTTGAACTAGTCTCCCTGAGCAAACTCTTCACTCATTAAACTGTGCACCTTTTATTGAATATTTCTGAATATTTCAGTTCACTTCTTTACGACATGATCATGTTCTCCTTTCATCATTTAGAGAAAAAACAAAACCAAAACAAACGGTAACATTTTTATTACTTCAGAACATTTTGCGATGAGGCGAGACTGTCTGTTTGAATTAATCCCGAACGTTTGTCGTCGAGAGACGAACCGTCGACCTTTTATTTCTCTGGAAATCAATACCACTTTATTTCCTGTTAGCAGTCAAGCTAATAAAGCTATTTCGAACATAACTGGATTAGAATTGAGTGATGGAGACAGATGGAGCAATTTTAATATTCATTTCCAGAATCTGTCAGAACCAGTATGCGTGTGTGTTTGTATATATGTGTGTGTGTGTGTGTGTGTGTGTGTGTGTGCTTCAGTGTGGCTAATAAACGAATATGAGGGCCAGAATAAGCGAAGCAGAGTGAATTAACACACTCATTAGCCATATGGCCGTGGCTGAATGTCAATTCTCTTCTCCGTCACTCAGCTGTGAACATCATACGGCTTCGTCTTCTCGCTAAACAACGCTGAAACCGTTAGCGCACCTCGGCTAAGCCATTACTACCTACCAGCAAACGTTTCCATGACATATTGTAGGTGGAGGATATGGACATTCGGCACTGTTGGGAGGAGAACAAGCTCGACTACAAAAGTTTTATGTGCATCAGTGATAGAAGGGATGCCACGTCCATGATTTTATTTTATTTTTTTAGTAGAATTGAGACCTTCTGACTTTCTAGCAATGTTCTAGTAATGAAAATGTTCTAGTAAATGCATAGTTTATTACGAAGCTGTGATTAAAATATTGTAAATAAATACAGAGTATAAGTTAAGGTCAAATGTATGTATTGGTTTATTCACTTAAATTGGCATATATCAGGAAACAAGTTTTTTTTTTTTTTTAGTGATATATAACATGACATGGTGGTGCTGAGTGGGCGGAGCTTAAAGCCATGCATTATTAAGTACCCTATTTACTATATTTGGATATTGAGTTATTTTGCGGCCATCCTGTGCTCGTGAAATCATAATACTTAGGCTTAATATGCAAATGAAAGTATTGTGCGCATAATAGTCATGTTTGTAGGACACCATTTTGCACACGGCGAGCGATTATTTTGTAGAAAAGCCATCGACATCGACTGTGTTTTTATTTTATTTTTAGATACCAAGCTCAGTGACGCACTGATGATTTAAAACTCCAGGATAATGTACAAACGTCATCTCTGTACCCACGCCAGTGCTCGTTTCTTTAAATAGGGTCTCCAGATGCTCTGCGGCGTTCATCTCCAAACATCTCCAACCTGCTCCGAGCTTTTCAGCTGTAATTGGTAATTTAGCGCATTTTAAAGCCGAGCCGCGAGCTCGGAAAAGAGAAAAGAGACGGGGATGGATTCGGATAGCGCGTTCATCAGATCCTGAGATGAGATTGACAGATGATGTTTTGTTGATTTTGATGTCTCCTGGCGAAATGTTTCTACAAGATTGTAACATCTTCAATCAATGTCAAAAACGAGTTCGGTCTTCCTTCATAATGTTGGAGATTGTTTGTCTGTTTATGACAACGAGAGGCTAGATCACTGCACAAATATGCCAAGAAATAAAATAATACAGTAGAAAAAACATTAGCGTATATCGGTGGACGATATGGCTAATTTTATATACTTAATAAAACCATAAATCTAGCTTTTGGATGATGTTAGGATTCAAATATAATCAATTTTCTCTCAGGAGAAAAGCTTTTCTCTTTATTGTTCAGTCAAGATTGATGCTTCAGCTGAAAAATTATAAAAACATAGTTTTCACTGATGTGCCTCCGATATCGCCGTAGCAATATCATCTAAACCGTAAATATCGGGAGCTCTTACTTACATCTTCCTGGAAAGCTCTGGAATTGTGCACATATTTACATTAAAAAACAAAAAGCTTCCTCTGGTTCTTCCTCTTGCTGATCACTCTCAGCCTCAGAACACCAGACAGATGCTCTCAATCTATTATTTAGTATCAGGGAGCCAACATGCTCTCTCTTTTAATCTCTCTCCCACACACCCACATACAGTATATACAAATACAAACACGCACTTACACACATATACAGTGTCCTCCACTAATATTGGGACCATTGGTAAATATGCGCTGTGAAGGCTGTGAAAAAAACTTCTTTATATCTTTTGTTCAAAAAATGCACAAAAATACTCTAAAAAAACACAACACAGGTTTATCAAAAAAAAAAAAAAAAGTAAAAAGTCTCCAAAACTACAATCCGAAGTCACCTACATCACCACAAGTTGTTTGGAAGGGTTTCAAGAAAAAAGCCTC
>JANDJT010000217.1:28693332-28705902 GCA_024331685.1 Stegophilus panzeri | reverse complement strand
CATTCATACACTACAGACACTTTGGACACGCCAATCAGCCTACCATGCATGTCTTTGGACTGGGGGAGGAAACCGGAATACCTGGAGGAAACCCCTGCATCACGGGGAGAACATGCAAACTCCGCACACACAGGGCCACGGTGGGAATAGAACCCCCGACCCTGGAGGTGTGAGGTGAACGTGCTAAGATTAAAAGTCATTATATAATTGCAGAACATTTACAGTTTACCATCAGTATCATTTCCAGATTAGATGGCACACCATTTTAAAAAACCAAGCTGCAGATCTGCTCAAAGACTGACAGATAATTCAAATAGAATCATGTTTAACGGATTTCATCAGCAAAGTCTTGAACTTTCTGTCATATCCACGGCCTCACCAACTGTAGTGCTGTGGTGACGTAATTCAGCCCTGATCATTAAATATTCTCTCATATCTCTCTGGATATGGCACATCTTCCAGACGAGTTAAGACAATATGACATCCCAAGGGTCCTTGGCTAGAGTCTGAAGGTCAATGAGTTTGAGAGGTTTATTGATTATTAATGTCTGACTTGTTCCTGCTGATGGAAGTACATGTGAGGAGAGGGGTAAAACAGCGTTGATATAGAGTCATCAGACTGATTAGCATGCTGACAGCTTCCTGGAAAGAACTCATCAGCTGTGAAAGGTATCGACATCCGACGTGCGTCCAAAGCAGCGATGAACCAGCAGGAGTATCCAGATCTACAACCTACAGACACATTAATAAGCAGCAAAGTGGCAGATGACTGTCCAAGTCCAAACAAGTTCAAATGATTGGCTTGACTAATCCTATGATGCAATCCTGTAGTGATTACGGTCCAAAGGTCCAATTAACCACTTGGGGGTTCGAATCCTGCCTCCGCCCTGTGAGCGCGGAGTTTGCATGTTCTTCCTGTGCTACAATGGTTTCCTCCAGGTACTCTGGTTTCCTCCCCAGTCCAAATACATGTGTTGTAGGCTGATTGACATTTCCAAATTGTTTCTAGTGTGTGAATGTGTTTGAGATTGTGCCCTGCAATGGGTTAGTCCCCCGTCCAGGGTGTCCCCCGCCTTGTGCCCTGAGTTCCCTGGGATAACCATCATATCCGGCTTCCATTACGACCTTGTGTAGGATAAGCTGCATGGAAAATGGATGGATGGAAGTTAAGTTAGGATGCTTTGCCAGTCTAAACTGACAACAAATCTAGTAAAAATCCAAGCATGTAGCTTGTAAATCAGACAATCAAATAGCACACTGATTACTGCATGTACATTTTGGCTACTACAGTAGCAGTCGCTACACGCCCACACGAGACAAACTAAAATTGACAATACAGACTTGTCGAAGCGATGCTATTTGGTCGAGAGGATCTATTTAAGCAATTAGGCCATTGGAAATTCCTTGTCCATTTTCTAAATGGCAGACTCGCCTAATAAACAATAGATGACAGAAAGGAAAAGAAGGCGCCGTCTGAGTTACGGTCTCAGCCCGTTGCTGTGGCACTAAACTCATAATGCAGCCGTACTGGATGTCAGCTGAAATGTCATCTCCAGCCATGGTCATGATGAAATATCAGAATCTGTTGAGGTATTTATGGAGAATGCCACCACCACGGCTATGGCCCACAATGCCGTACCTTTCCAAGCAAGAGAACAAACGGCTCACCTCCTGGGCCTGGCACAATGTGCGCCCCCCCAAAAAAGTAGAAATAAATAAAGCCTTTGTAATGCTTTACCTTTATGAAAAAAAACAGCAGGGGTTCACTACAAGGCGGACAGCTGGTTCCGCCATGAATCACTTGAGTGAGTGTGAAATGTCAGCTGAGTGGCCTTTTGTGGAAAGCCGGAGCCGAAGCCTTCCCCCGTGACAATATTCAATATCAAATGAGTCCGGATATCGACCAGGATCTGGGGGCCACAGCGAGTCTTTCACTCCTCCCACTCCATCTCTCCACTTCCTACCCCCCTCCTTCTTTATTTACCATCATGGGTTCTCCATTAGGCCTCACTGGGGCACCACACTTGTTATCCCTGGCACACCCTGTAACACGACAGAGTGCTATGAATACCGAAACATGCTATCTAAATGTTATCAAATGCAAATATTTAGCGATATTTCTGATGCCGAGAGAGAGGGCTCACGTTGACATGCACATAACAAACAAAAAGCCCAGTTGGACAATGGCAGAAAAGTCACGACAAGCCCTCCGGGCCGGCAGACTCACAAACACAAATCAATTCCATTGTGTTTTTGTATTTGGAGTCTCACGGAGTGGCATGAAACCCCCCCTCCGGGCTGCTGCTGCTGTTTGGCCAGCGCAATCCTGCCAAAGGGTCACATTAGCATACATTTCAAAACAAGAGAATGCTAAAACGCCACTCAATATCTCTACTGAATATGGTTATAAAAACAAGAACAGGATCATGAAGGCTTTATTCCATAAATGTCAAACTGCTGTAAAAGTGTAGTTAACTCAGCTGCAAGTTTATGTACAAAAATGTAGCTGAGCTAACGCTATACCTCTGGGAAATAATGCTAGCTACACTAAAACTGTTTTTAGCAGCTGTCTGTCTGTCTGTCTGTCTGTATATGTTGAGACACCAGTTCTTTTTTCCAGTGAGCTACACTCCAAACATCTTCCCAGCTCCTTTTGTTTGAGGTAAATGGAGGTAAAATGCCTCACTATTGGGAAATATTAAGCTAGGTAAGCTAATCAGGAGCAAGATAGGAAAAGAAATAGCCTACCAAACAGGCTTAGCCTCAAACGTAATTTCTACTTGTTGTTGTGATCCTATTCCAATATTCTTACACCTTTTGAGGAGCAATGTTTTATGACTTGTGTTTATTTGCACCTATGTAGCCAGCACAGTGTTACAGTGGATCTAAAAAGTCTACACACCCCCATTAAAATGGCAGGTTTTTGTGATGTAAAAAAAATGAAACCAAGATAAATCATGTCAGAACCTTTTCTACCTTTATTGGGAAATTTTAGCCTGTTAATTAAAGTGAAAAACAATAAGGACCATTCCGGGGGGAAAAAATGAAAAATAAATAATGTACAATAACATGATTGCATAAGTGTGCACACACCTAAACTAATACTTAGATGAAGCACCTTTAGATTTAATCACAGCATTCAGTCTTTTCGGGTAAGAGTCAATCAGTTTGGCACGTCTTGACTTTTTGCCATTCTTCCTTGCAAAAGAATTGTAACTCTGTCAGATTGTCTGGACATCTCCTGTGCACAGTCCTCTTCAGGTCGCCCCACAGATCTCTGATTGGATTTAGGTCTGGACTCTGGCTGGGACGTTCCAAAACTCAAACTTGTTTTGGTGAAACCGTTCCTTTGTTGATCTGGAGGTTTGCTTCGGGTCGTTGTCATGCTGAAAGGTGAAATTCTTTTTTAAGTGTTTTAGCAGAAGAAAACCTTCAGGTTTTGCTCCATAATTAACTGGAATTTGGAGTTATTCCCTCCACCCTGATTAAATCCCCAGTTTCACCTGAAGAAAAACAGCCCTGAAGTATGATGCTGCCACCACTGTGCTTCCCCATGGGACATGGTGATCTTATGGTGATGTGCTGTATTATGGCCAAAAAGTTCAACTTTGATCTCATCAGACCATAACACGTTATTCTACATGGTTTTGGGAGATTAGATGATGAGAGATTGGGGGGGTGGTCTTGCCCCCCTACCCCATAGTCCAGAGATATGAAAAATTCAGTAGATTGTTGTCACATGTAGGGAGCAACAAGTACTTGCCAGAAATGGCTGCAATTCTTTTAATGTCGCTGTAGGCCTCTTGGCATCCTCTCTGACCAATTCTCTCCTGATCTTCTCATCAATTTTAGAAGGACGCCCTGTTCTTAGTAGTGTCCCTGTCATGCAATATTTTCTCCACTTGTTGATTATTGTCTTTACAGCGGCCCATGGCTTTTCCAGTTAGATGTTATCAAGAAGATATCAGGAGAATCCTATAGGAACAGCTGGACTTTATTTGGGGTTAATCAGTCGCTTTAATTGATGGCAGGTGTTTGACGACTGCCACATTCCCAATTATAAAAGGGTGTGCACATTCATGCAAGCTGGATATTGAAATTTATTTTTATTTTCTTTCCGTAAAATGATTCTTATTGTTTCTCACTTTAATTAATAGGTTAAAATTTCACAATAAAAGTAGAAAAGGTTCTGACATGATCACAAAAACTTACCATTTTATCTGGGGTGTACAGACTTTTTATATCCACTGTATACTGTGTTACAGTATTAGCACATCCTGATTTAGCAATGATAACATGACACTTTGCTAAGGTTAGCCAGCTAAGTAGTCAGTTTAGCTAATGCTACCTCTCCGTCAGTAGCTGCCCAGGTTTGTTAATAAGCTAGCTAATGTTAGACTAAATACTGCATTTGTTTAATTAAAACCAAGTACTAAAATGCTAGATATTATTAAGCTATATGTCCTAATTTGTGTTCGAAACTTGTAGCCATGTCTGCTAGCAAGTATTAGCCCCCACCCTTCCAGTTTGGCTACATGACTACAGTGGTTATTTTAGCGTAGTAGCTCCATTTGTGAAAGAACCAATTAAAACCCCACAGCTTATCGCCAAAAGGTTATCCGATGACTTTATCAGCCGTTAGGAGATAATAAAGACTGCTTTTATATTTAGCATCATATAACATGTCCAATATGTCCAGGGCTGAGAATAACAACAAGCTAATAATTAATGACTATGGCTACATAATGTCGGTCCTCTCAGAGATTCAAGTACTTGCTTATGAATCTGGATTCATGCACATAATTAGCACAGCATAATGCACATTTTTTTTATTTTTTTTTATATCATTACAAACTTGTTTTTGTGTTAAATGACTGAAATATTTGTTTTAAGCTTTAAGTATGGAATAAAACCAAGAAACACATAGCAGCAGTGATGATTTCAGCAATCCGGTGTATGACACCATGAATTATGTCCAGCAGCCATCTGTCCTTACATCCCGATCTCTCTCTCTCTCTCTCTCTCTCTCTCTCTCTCTCTAACACACACACACACACACACACAGAGCCACAGTCATGCCTAATCCTTGTGAGTGTTATTTCAGCGTCAGCGCTTCTCTTTATAGTCTCGATGCATAATATGCAGCTCTGCACTTTCTCTCTCTCTTTTCCTACTCTGTCTTTTCTTCTCCTTCTCTTCATGTCACATCACCTTGCAGCCTAGATGTACTCTTTCTAAAATGAAAGATTAATATTTTACGATGGAGAGTTGTTCTACTGATTCTTTCTTTCTTTCCATATTTATCTATTCGCCTCAACAAATGGAAACGGATGTCATCCGTGACGTACTGTAACTCGGCCTTGACCGGGCCTCGGGTTTCAGTACGAGCTGAATTCTGATTTCTTAGTACCTAGATAACAAATGATCCAGCGGAGATCTTGTGGGGGGGGGTTTGTTTTTTTTTTCAGGACGGACTTGATAAATGAAGACATTGGCCTCCTTCTGCGCAAGTTTCTCATGCCTACTAAATCAAACGCGTCACGTGGAAGCATAAGCGGCGCTTTTCGCCGGGCGTTGTTGATATTTTCGGCAGAACGCACCGAGCTGTTGACCCCTCTTTGTCTGCGGAAGTCGTTTAGCCATCAATTTTACTAAGTGTGTAGGAATGTGCTGACAGCGGCGCCAGAGAATTCATTAATCAACCGCTATGCAAACAATATTCGTCAATGTAAAACAATGGCTTTTGATACGTAAAGAATCCCAGTAGTGTGCGCCCAGATGTTGCAAGGAGAGGGATTTATTTTAGGATGCCTTCCTTCTCTCTCTCTCTCTCTCTCTCTCTCTCTCTCTCTTGCTCTCTTTCCGTCTCTCTGCTCATGCACCATACCCACCTGCCTTTACAGGACATATTTAACAACTCACCGTGGCAGTGTGTTATAATAAATCCAACATGCATATCCCAAAGTGCTGGCTTTTTTTTCCAGCCAGCTCAGCATTTACCACACAGCAGAACACGCGACTGCTTTTCCTTCTTTGTATCTTTGTACGGTCACACAGAGCTCTGACGTTGCGAGTGACAGCAACCTCCACTGGGAAATAACACCGGAGAAAAAAACAACCCCACAACTGTGCCTTTTCAGATGCGTGTGAGGTGTCTGGCGCTGGATCTGCTCACTGTTCAGCGATAAAGAAGAACACGGTGCGGATGAAACGATCCAGATGGAAACTAGAGCGTGACTCGTCTTCAAACCGAGCGCTATGAACACAGCCTGCAAAACAAGCTAAAGCGAGGCCTTGAAGAGGAATTACTGTACTTTACTGTACTGATTCTTTCAAAGCTGAATCCTTCTATATTCATACGTGAAGTCAGGGTTTAAGAGTCTTACTCAAGCAGTAAGATTTCACAGCTACTTATAACAAATACAACCGACTATGTGTGTAACTGTATCTTTATCGGTTTACTGGTCCAAATATTTGTAGCTCTATGTGTATTTTGATTTTTTTTTTAGTTACATCCTGTTTTCATCCTAGGAACCCACAACACTTTTCACATATTTTAGAAAGATGGACCCAGCTTTCAGAGCCATGATGTGGAAAATTAGAATTTTCAGACCACCAGAAGGATATTGCTAGCTAGCTAATTGATCTTATTTGATGTTGATGTCTGAAATATGAAATTTCCATATTAGACTTTTCTTGGACCAAACAAGAAAATGGTCGAGTACAATATCACCCAATTCCGGCGGATTTTTTTTTTTCTCTTGCCTTCTTCTTTGTTTTTGTTTATTTATTTATTTATTTATTTATTTATTTATTTATTTTACACTTACATAATTTAATAATCACCTCATCTAGCATGGGCTAATTTAGATTTTTTTAGTCCATCAGGTTATTGCTAGCTAGCTAATTTATCCGACTCAAAAAACGTGAAAATTCCATATTAGACTTTTCTTGATCCAGATGAGCACATGGTCCAGCACAATCATCACCCAACTTTTTACAGAACGAGACTTTAGTTAACTCTTTAGTTTAAAAAAAAGAAAGAAAGAAAGAAAGAAAGACAGAAAGAAAACATAGATATTTATGTCATCTCATCTAGCATGGCTACATTTTTGCTATGAATTATGGGGCTTGTTGGTACAGGAAGCCAAGTTTGAATTGTTTGATGATTTAAATGTATTTATTTATTTATCTTAATTTCCTGTTGAACCATTTCGTAAACCAAATGAGCAAACAGTTCAGAACAATATCAACGTTTAATGTCTTAAGTTAAAAAAAAAAAAAGAAAAAAAGAAAAGTAACCCGTACACTTATGAGTTGCATCAACTATCTACAACTATTCTACATTTGTTGTAGTAAATTATAGGCCTTTTTCGTTGTAAAAAAAAAAAAAAAACAAACAAACAAAAAAAAAAACATGTTTTATTTGATTAATCATAGACTTATCCATCATCCATGTTTGGGTAAGACTGAAACACAGAACAATTTTAACCTTCTTCAGTATTAAAGTTAAACATACAATGGCATCGAGTGACTACATGAGAGAAAGCCCACTGGCATCCTAACATCTCCGTCTTTTTCCGTCTCGTCTCACCCCGTCTGTTTGTTTTATATCAATCAATCACTCTCCCTTTATTAAACAGACAGTATTTACTAGTGATCCGATGTATATTTGATGATTAATATTGAACGAGCGTGAATAAAGAGACATTTTCAAGGACGTTCTGCCCGATCCGGCTCGCTGTTGTTACAAATAAAAAGTGAAAATGTCAGAAAAAAATCCAATACACAACAAGATTAGAGCGCTTTAAGGATTTACTGCCAGTTATACCAAATAAACATGACACTTCTATAAAGACTCGTATCATATGGAAAGAAAGAAACGGAATCTAAAAAGCAATGTAATTACTGCGCTTGAAGAATTCACCGTTGTTTATAACAGAACAGAAAATTCAGCGCTCGACTAGCGTGAAGTAAAACGGAATGTCATAAAATCAATATCGAATGAAATTACTGAGCTCGAAGAAGACGCAGTTATGAATTTGTTATGAATATAATCGTGCGCACTCGTTCGAGTAGTATGAAGTGAAATGTCATAAAATCGATGAAACGAGCGAGCGTCTAGAATCTCAAGTCTCAAGTAATAACGAGTACAAAGTAACACATTAAAGACATAAACTGTTGCATTCTGTGTTGTGATTGGTCAGAAGGGGTTCGTTAATTTACAACCCGCAAGTTTATATTAATATTAACGAGCTGGTTATATACTTGATCGTTTCTATAGTAACGACTCGTCCACAGGGACTCCACAGGGACGGTGGATGCTCTGTGTAAACAGATTTGGTTTAAAATTTTCCGTTTATTTTCCATATATCTTTGGAAGGAGTCTTCAGTGTGAGCACATTGTAGCAGTCAATGGTAAAGCTAGAACTTGTTTCACGTATGTTCCTTGAAGGTAATTTAACTCTAAACATATAAAAAGTACACCGTTTCTAATTATCTTCAGTGTGGTAACATTACACCATCTCATCGTTGATCATTTTCCTACAACATCCCCTGTATGTTTCAAACCTTACATACTATAATTCGGGGGAAAAAAAAAAACAAAAAAAAAAAAAACGGCTTAATCTATATCCCTAAAACTTTCTTCAGTTTGTCACACTGTGGAAACTCTTGAAGAACCCTATCACATCTGAACAGGTTCCAACTAGAGGCTGAAGCTATCTAAAGCACCACTGAATAACCAGAAGAGTTCTAATAGAATACAGCTGGTAGTAATAAATCAACGCTAAACACGACTTGTAACTAAGCACGCTCTTACTGCTCATCAGACTCGGTGTGTTTAGCACCATGAGGTTCCTCACGTAGCAGAAGAACACAGAGTAAACGGTTCCAAATCACACAGGGATGATCTGAGACACAAACACACATACTCGAAAAAAACACTCCAAGCACCTTCACAACAAATCAATACTTCCTGTTTTTACTTCACAGCACTGCTGTGGCCAGTCTGCTCGAACACACTGCAGGCTACACTTTGAAGGGTACTAAGGATTTTATACAGAACCTCACAACACAGGGTTTCTCTGTTGTGTTAAAGTGAGTTAAAAGTGGAACCCTGTAAGACACGAAGAATGAAGAAGAAACTGTACATCATAATACACAACCGGCACACACTGATACACACCGGCTTTGGTAGCTGTGGTTCTAGTATTTATTTATCATATTTCATTTATCATCAGGGGCAGCGGTGGCTTGACAGTTAAGGCTCTGGGTTATTGATAAGAAGGTCGGGGGTTCAAGCCCCAGTGCTACCAAGCTGCCACTGTCAGGACCTTGAGCAAGGTCCTTAACCCTCTCTGCTCCAGGGGCGCTGTATCATGGCATATCCTAACATGCTGGGATATGCGAAGAAAAAAGAATTTTATGGTGCTGAAATGTATACGTGACCAATAAAGACTCATTATCATTTAGAACGTGTGTACGTACTTGGATTTTTAAGGAAGTCTGTTTTAAGCAAGTGTTATTGCATCATAAAACATAACAGCCAATCAGCTTCCGATATTCAAATGAAGAACAGTGCATGCTTAGAATATTTAGGACCTCTCTGAAGGGAATCCTGAAATGTTATATAAATGGTGTATATAAAACCCTTCAACAAAGTGATTCGCTATCAGAAAGGGTTCCAAGTAGAACCGTTGTACCATGCTCCCACATGTCATTTGAAATGCCTGACAGGGTCTAGGTATGAAGAAGAAAATAATGACCAAAATTTTGGAGGTTGTACAACACACTTACCCAGTTCATATATACACTCGTAGGGAAAAAAAAAAACAGGCTTGTTCCCTTTCAAAGGGAACTCAACGTTTTGTGAGCTCCACGCTGTGGGAAGTGCCCTCATGCGTGACCGGCCCACAGCGTGGAGCTCACGCAACGTTGAGTTCCCTTCTCAGGGAACAGGGTTACATGCGTAACCTAGACGTTTGGATTTTTAAGGGCTTTCAGCTTAATAATAAGGTTCTACTCAAAACTATTTTGTTGTAGGGTTCTACCTAGAACCTTTTCGAACTTAGCTATTTCTGATAGAAATACAGTTCTAATGTAGGGTTCTAGTTTTTTTTTTTTTTTCTCGACATTCTAGTGCAACAACTAACCTGCACTGAAAAACAAAACCAAACAAGACCGAAACTAAAAATAACTGTTCTTCTAAAATGTTTAATAACTTTTGAACCGCTAATCCAATCTGTGTGCTTTAAAAAGTCACGTAAAGCGGAGATTCTCAGCTTTTTCAATGCTACATTCATCTCAGTTGGACGTTCAGACACTCCGCTGTAAATGCGGATAAGTCACGGTTACGCTATCATATTCTGCAGCATTGTTTCGTCAAGGAAACCCATGCAGTTCCTCTGAACCCGACCCCACTCACACCCCCCAGTGCCAAGCTTGGTTCAAACTTTCATCAACTCCACTGATCAACATGTTTCTTTGTGGAAAAAAGGACGGGGAGGGAAATTCCACATTTGAGAGACACATCTCTTTTATGGACACATCTACATCGTCAGTAAAGAAAATACCTTTATGTTAATTGAAAAACACAGGGAAAAATATTGTAATAAATGGGTATAAGTTGCTAAGGGGGTGTTAGATGAAGACAAAATTTCATTTGGAAGTCTAAAACATCCAGGTATAACTTTCTGAAGAACAAAAATCCAAACTTCATGAGGTTTTGTTTGACTTTACGGTAAAAAAACAAACAAAAAAACATCAAATTGTTCGGCCGTTTTTCTAAAAATTCTGGATAATTCATCCATTCTCAGACAAAAAAATACAATAAAATTGGGACTTTAAATGAGCTAGATTGAAAATGAAAGGTCTCCTGTTTAAAATGATATATGGCACTTTATGCTGACAGATTTCCCAAAAATCGATCTAGGTCTTTAAGGGTTAAATGATACACAGTCACACATGCCAGACACCTTGTCTTCGTCTTCTTCTTATTATTATTATTCTCTCTCTCTCGCTCTCTCTCTCTCTACAATGTGTTTAATCCCAGCTGTTCCATACAATACCCTGAGCTCATCAACATACTGCCAATACAGTCATTAAACACACACACACACACACAATATGGACGCCTGAAGTGCAGGAGCTGACGTCTGTCTGATGATGGACTCAGACTGGCTCGTATCCATGGTGTTCTCAGCAGAACAGACAGCTCAACACTGCACTGATATCTGAGCAAATCGGACCATCTGAACATGAAATCTGAAAAAAAATAAAATAAATAAAAAATTGTGCGCTTGGAGAGAAACGGCGGAATATTTGACAATATTCGCGGCTATTATCTGCAGAAATGGATGCATTTAAGCTTAAGAAAGATGTGAATGGAACCTGTACGATCATCATCATTTCACATTCCAACTTGAAAGCAGCTTTAATCAGCGCGTGGCTGTTAAATATTCATTTCCGGCACATGAATAAATCATGCGAGGCTTTCTGTAGGAATGAGGACACTCGTAGCGTGAGCAGTGTTGGTCTTGTTTCTACTTCGGAGACGATGCGATGAATGTAGATCTAGATACGCGATCGACAATCCGATATATATAATACAGTTTCTATTCAGAGCGAGTAATTCTTTAATACGAGACGATTAAGGCGTATGAACGAAGCGAAAAATCATAAAAATAAATAAATAAATAACACACCCTGACGTCGATTATTTCCAGATAACATCACATCCTGATGCGTTTTATTCCTCTTACATCATAGCCATTTGTCAACAATTACACCTGACACTGGAGACTCCTTCACAATTTTACACAATACACAATTTTCGGACCTGATTTGACTCCAGCTCCAGATGAAATCACGACAGAATCATGACAGCGTAAATCTGCTTCTAGAAGATCACACGCCGTTTTATTTAAGAGAACAGACATCAGAACATCGGATTGTGACGGGTGACAGCCTCGTTCTGTTCTTTTTTTTTCTTTTCTTTCTTTCCCAGATCGACCCATCGACAAACGGAGAGAATGATGGGAAGCGACTGAGCGTTAAGAGAGACATCGCCGGGGGCGACAGGTTAGCAACAGGGACCTGGAAAAAAAACAAAAAAACAACAACTCTGTTTCTGGTTTCCATAGGAACCCGGTGGAGCATTCTGCATAAACAAGTTCACACACACACACACACACACACACGAAAACACACACCTAAGTTTCACTGCAAGGCAAACACAAACTCACGAGAGAGTCATGAGCAGGGGAAGAAAAGTAGCTTAATTCTGAAAATATTTTAAAAAAAGTAGCTGATTTTGGGTTTTTTTTTTTTTTTGTTGTTTGTTTTTTTAAAGAGAAGGAAAGATAAATAAATAAATAAATAAATAAACAAATAAATAAATGGCTTTGTGCTGCTAATTGTGCATTTCAGCTCCGAGTCGTTGTTCTCGTTGTGTTTCTATTTGTGGAAAAGTTGTAAACACGACCGAAGGGGCTGAAAAAAAGTTCACTAGTTTGCGACACATCGGAAAAACTTTCCAACTCCACACTCGTAATGCTTGTATATTATCCA
>JANDJT010000217.1:28670487-28683634 GCA_024331685.1 Stegophilus panzeri | reverse complement strand
TGTAACACTCACTACACTGTAACAGTGATTAACAATGTAACACTCACTACACTGTAACAGTGATTAACAATGTAACACTAATGTAATGTAATGTAATAACTAATATAACATAACATTCAGTAACATTGTAACACTCATTAACCATGTAACAATATGAACTTACCATAATCGTTGCAGTGTTCATCATTAACGATCCTCATTACAATGAAGAACAGAGATATACTAATGTGGTTATCATGTCTAGGATAAAACAGCAATTCCGGCACCAAACCAGAGAAAAAAAGCCAAGAGAAATGTTTGTGTTTATATTGAGAGCTGTATTTTATTTTCTCTTTTAGATAAGCATGATAAATCAGAGTGTGCGACTTTATTGAGATCTCTGCTGAAGGAGACGTGAGATTAGTGCTGTCTTTGTCTCAGGCGAAAAATCTGAAACTCTTTTTTTCCCTTCATGTCTGATCTGATTAAATCTGTCTAGCAGAAACTATAAAGATCTCTGCAGCATCTGCTTGTCGATATTAATAAATGCCAATTTGCCTTATTTTATTAATCAGGTCGTTCCGCCGTGCCGGTATTCTGATTTCATACATAAAATGATGTAACTCTGTAAACTCTGTCCTGAGTCTTTCTAAAGCACGCATACGATAGTTATCCCGAAACTTGTCGGTGTTTAATCTGGCCGTTTAAGTCTGTGATGTGCGTTTATGGCTTTTATAAATAGGTGTGTGAGTTTCGCTGTCTCAGCGGTCACGAGTCCAGATGGAAGCAGATTCTCAGCCAGAGTCCAATTCATCAGATAGGCGTTCTTCTGCCCTGCACTGAGAAACACCGAGAGAAGGAGAATTAGATGCTTTATGGGAAACAATTGCCTTGGATTGTGCTCAAGGTGCCCTCGGAGGCATAAACATAAATAAAAGGGTCTCATACGGGTCAAAGCATCGATCATGCCCAGAGCACCGAGTCCTACCGCGAGCCTTTGTTCGGATGTTATGAATTATATTATTTAATCATATATAATTATTATAAATTGCTTGAGATGCCTCAGCGCGATAGTGAAAAATTACATTTCCATGTGCATGGTCGATTTCAGCACTAATAAGCAAGTTATTTCGGCTGTTTAGCTTGTTTAAAGAAAATGAGTTAACAATGAATAACAACGAGGAAAAAAAAATATGCTTTGAACACAATAAAGCAAGTTAAGGGCTACAATTTAATACACTGTTACAGTTCATTATTCTGTTAGATGTTTTTTTTTTGGGAATATAAATTGATCAGAGAAGCAGACCCACATAAAAAGTACATAAAATGCATCCAGACTTATCATTATCAAAAAAAAAAACAAAAAAAAAAATCCAGATTTTATGAATATGCAAATGGCCTAATTTGCCATTCGTAAAGACATTAAACGCTCTGCTTCTTTCCCCTGATAAACCCGGTGTGGCACGCAGTGCAGGCTGGGGATTTTAAAAATAGGGGATGCACAGGTGTCTGGTATTAAAGTAGATATCGTACGGTCAAAAGTATATGGTCAAAAGTCCGGATTAGATCGAGTGTCTCCTGTAAATCAGTTCAGATGAAAATGTCTACCGTATGTGCATATTAACTTCTTAAAAAGTGAGGATTAACCTGACCTGATTTTAAAAGTATCTGAGGGGAAAAAAAAAAAAAAAAAGAAAAGCACTCTCGCTCTCTCTCTATCTTTCGCCGAGACATATAATAACGTCCTACCACGTGTGAGACTGAAATAGAGACGGCGCCGCTTAATGTGATTAGATCTTTGGGGTGAAAAACATGGGAATTTATGTAATGATTTCAGTTTTAGTAATTGCCTCAAGTGTTCTTCAATAACCAATTTAGAAACACTCTCTCTCTCTCTCTCTCTCTCTCTCTCTCTCTCTCACTCTCTCTCTCTCTCTCTCTCTCTCTCTCCTTTCCTCCTTCTCTGACCTGGGGAGTTTTTTCCTCCATCTTCTCTAACGCTGTGACACAAATACATACGGCTATAATTTATTTTCACCAGCACGCACTTTATGTCTGTTTATGAAGTAATTGTGAAATTGATGTAAATATCCAGACAGAGGTGGAAATGCCGAGCGCCGGCGGGGGAAATTTTGTTTATTTTTTCCTGTGAATTTAGGTCAGAGCGAGGATTCGTATTAAAACCTCCTCCATATGCATGCTGTGATCCTCGCTGCAGAAATTCACTTAGAGGCGCCTGCTGTAATTGTGCATAGGACTTGGAGCTGAAAATTGGTCACAGATTGAAGTCATATTACAGTCGGAGTACGGGAGGAAAGGCTGCAGGATGTCCACGCCAAAAAAAAAAAAAAAAAAAATGGAGTGCAGGAATGGAGGAAAGAGAAATCACACTGATCTCTATTCCGGAATGAAGCGAGGCGCTGGAGGCTGGGCGCGGCTATCAGTGTGATGAGAGGAGAAGGGGAATGGCCACAGTGAACACACACACACACACACACACACACACACACACACACAATATTTTAACATATTATTAATTTAAATATTAGTTTAATACTTGATTCATGTAATTTGTTATTTGTTTAATAATTTTCTAGACTAATGGATGGAATTTTGTAATAATTAGAACATTATTTATTTATTTATTTATTTATTTATTTAAATTTAATAATGAATTACTGTGGTCTAATATGTTCCATATTTTTTTTCTTTGCTAATAATAACAACAAATACGATTTGTTCATAACTGAACGACTGTTTAGTGACTAATTTGTTCGTCTAATTGATTGCTTATTTAATCAATTCTGAATCTCGTTTTTTATTTTTAATATGATTTTTTTTTTTTTTTTCAAAGATTTAAAAACAAAACAAAAACGATCGCTTATTCTAATCGTTGGCCTAATGTTTTGTTTGTTTAATGATTTGGTAAGTCTAATTGAATCGTTTCTTCTTGTTTTAAATGATTTAATACGTTTTAAATATTATTTACAGTAAGTAGCTAGTTAGTAAGTAGTAAATAGTACAGTAAGTAGTCTAATTTGTTTATTTCTTCTCCAATTAATTCAGCTAGGGGCGGACTTTACCGTTAGGCAAAGGTCGGCAATTACCTTGGGCCCCAAAACACTCCATAAACTTATGGTTAAGAACGTTTTATTTTTACTTTTTGCTAATTAAGTATGATTTTCTAAAAGTCTATATGTTAAAATGCCATCAGAATGCTTAATTCATGAGTGTATCATCGATGTTAAAACACTGAAATGAGGGCCCCATTCCTATATTTTTCCTAGGACCCCCAAGTCACTAAATCCTCCCCTGCATTCAGGGCTTTCCAAAACTTTAGAATAAATACAATCCATCCTTTCAAACATGAAAAGAATCCAAGACGTGTTAAATCTTAAATCGGTCTCTGAGCATATTGATCAGTCTAATTTATTTACTTGTAAATCAAATTTATTTCTAGTTTAGTAATGGGTTATTCGACGTTACTTCTTTCTTTAAACGATTTTACATCATCTTAAATAGTGTTAAAGTAATGTATTTATTTCATAATTTGTTATTCTTACTAAGTCGAATTTACATCCAACTTTCCAGTTCCTTGATAATGAATGCAGTAGATTGTTTCAGACATAAAAAAAAAGCAGCTGGTGAAACATCTTAACTCTTCATCTGTTATATAAAACAATAATTCAATAAAAAGAGTGCAAATACATGAAGGGCAAATCAGTGTGACTGTATCAGACTTTAGGAAAAAATAGCTATATTTGATATTTGTTCAGACTCGTCCTTTGGCCCAGGAGGTGAGGAACGGCGCTGAGCTGAGCCACTTCAAACAAAGACATGATGCAACGGCGTGTCATGAGGATGCGTTTCAGAGAAAATGACATTCTCGCTTATTAGTCAGGGGGCATCAGAGTCACGCAAGTTACATCCTATTCTTTTAGCTAGCGAGCGGTGTGAAATTAGCTGTAACACATTTTTGTTGCGTCTGAGGTGTTTTACTTTGTTCATGCTCACATTCATAACAACTGGAGGACAGACCCCATTTCCTGCCTAATTAAATTCCACTTTTATGGGAAAAAACGAGTTCTCGAGCTACTTCTCACCCCGCTTTCCGGAGCGTAAACTAAGCTCACAGATTTCGTGATGTTCAGTAGTGACCTGCTCATGAGCACTTTGTTGTGAAACTGTTTCATTACTTATAGCAGAGTGTTTGTGAATTCTGGATTCTGATTGGTCAGAAGATGTGGATTGATTTTCTAGAACAGCAGCTCTGACAGTAGTGCAGGTTTATATTAATGCGCATGTTACTATATTAATACGTTAACGTTTCTATAGTAACAGCTCGTTCACAGGGACTTGTACGGTGGATGATCGACACATAAGGAGACGTTTATGTAAAAATCTATGGAAGGAGTCTCCAGTGTCAGAGCTTTGTAACGCTCGCAGCTGTAAATTTACATTTTCCACAACGAGAGTGTTTACACAGTGTGGTTTTTAGTAACATGATAAGCAACCTTTTATATATATATATATATATATATATGTACAGGCTGAAAGAGAAGGAGAGGCTGGCAAGGGAACATTCAAGAAATTGATCGCAGACATTCCACAACATTAAATGTAACAATAATTGGATAAAAAGTATGATGTGTCGCCCTTTAATAGAGAAAAAAAAATGTACTTGCAGGCAAAGAGGAACGAAACACTGTGGGACATGCTGTTATAGGAAAATAAACAACTTTGGCATAGTAATAGTAACTCCGCTTCATCGCACCACCTCAGCGTTTTATTATTTTCCAAAATCAACACGATGATGTAGTGCCAGTGCCAACAGAGTATAAGTAAAAGATAAATACAAGCTTTTAATCTCCGATAATGATTCTTATGCCTTGTAAAGATGGCTGTTATGGATTGAATCGCTTATTAAGATGACAGAACTGCTCAGATGTTACTGCCATTTTAATCAGTCCATTTTAATACAACTTTTACACAAGTGTAAAATATTCAATGCATTTCTTACAAGCTTGCACTTCTGGCTTCCAAGTGGGTTACAAGATCTGAGTCAGAAATCTCATTTGGAAATGCTTTCAGTGATTTCTGCTCTGCTTTATGAAGGCGAACGCGAGACAACACGGTTATTGATTGTAACAGTATCGATCATCGTGGCCTGGAGTCTGAAATAATTGAAATTCTAGCTGATGAGTGATGGGGATCTATCACGATCCGGACGTCTTTCACGCTTGCATTGTTGTTGTTTATTTTTTTGCACCGAGAGTTTGATACGTACATTTGGTGTAGTGTAATGTGAAAGCTGTTTTTGAGTGATCCAGAGATCCGATCCGTGGTCCTCTTGAAAACTCACGTGACTCAGTGTGTGTCACGAGTTCCCCCACTCAGCACGTGTCACGGCTTTAAGCGCGAATATCTCTACGTCTATGCTTTGTCTTAAACTCCTGTCATGTTTTGTTTATATGGCCATGTGCTCTTTGTTTTCACTTCCTGGTCTTGTCTCCACCCCCTGTTTTGTCGTTAGCTTGTCACCTGGGTTAGTTCTTGTTTAGTTTTCCTACTCATAGTCTCGTGTGTCATGTGATTCCTCGTGAAGTCTCATCATTAATAAAAAATAAAACACAATTAAACACATGGCAATTATATGCACTTGTGTCCTGCACCTAATCCAGACCACACATTACACCTGGTCTGGAGATCGCTTCAACTGAACCATGGTGTGTCTTGAAGCAGGTGTGGAAGCTCTCCGCTGTCGGTGTTCCATGCAGAGTTACACAGGTCACCTTGTCAGGTAACTTCCTGTTTCAAGTTGCGTGATCTGAGCTTTGTAATGAGCTCACCTTTGTAGTGCGCTGAGAATGTTGTGAAAAATGCACGCCTTTTCCCGATTTGCATGGCTAAATATCTTCTTATACAAATCCGGCACCTCGTTTGAAGATATTCCTACATGATAACATCCAAGAAGCACTGTTCTTCCCCACTTGAGTATTAGTACTAAAGGGCTAATAAGAATAATAAGAAACTAAACTTACCATTTTACAAACCTCCGTCCACAAAGAATTCAGTAGGATGTAAATGCAACGCTGTGATTATAAGCCCCGCTCCAAGTGAGCCCAGAATCAGTCCTGTTTGTGGACTTAAAGATTGTGAAAACATCCTTAAATGAATACTGGGCTGGTTTGGATATGTTTTTTGAGGACGTAGAAACCGTTACTTAGCATGAGTCATTGTTTTCAGATGTTGTTTCCATAGAAACAGGAGATATTTGGTCGAAAGTCCTTCATCAGGAGTGCAAGCAAAATGTGTAGGAGGTGAAACCAAACTATTCAATTGGACACCAAGTGTGTTGGTCTTTTTATTTTTTACTCACATTTACTGTTGCCATAGCAATTACTATCAATGCTATCGGAGATGTCATTACTGTTATATCCAGTGCAATGATGTTTCTCCTAGTATTTACTGGTTCCTGTTTGGTTTGTAGCTTTTCCTGTATTTCTCAATATTGAATATGGATTTGCTCATGTTAGATTAATCCTAATCACAATCCTTAGTGCTTGCATTTAGCAGTCTGTCCCTGCCAGTACATAAGACTTGGTTGATTTTTCTTTTGAAAATAATTTCAATAAATAATAACACCAACAATCAAAGATCAGGAATATGCCAAGCATGTAGCTATTAAAAATATTCAGATATTATTCAGATTAGTGAGTAGCCTTGACTGCTCAAGGTTGATAGCCTCATCCAAATATACAGTATCATGAGAAATGCTGAGGATTTAACAAAGTTCTGGCCATTTTGCAAATTCGAAGAAGACTGCAGATCAGCTCAGATGTTCAGCTAAAGTTTGATATTGTAAAAATGCTGATGTGCAGAACATTGTCCACCCCTGAAGTTCTCCAGAGAAATACAGGATACCTCAGTGTATTCACTGTTTCGCTGAACCTTTCATTTCTTCCTCCAAACCCGACTGGTTCTTCAGTTGTCTCTCTGGGGGAGCCCTGCATGGATTTATGTGGAACCATACAACAGAAAACAGAATTCCAATTAGAACCATTTTAAGCAGTTATGAACTAATAAACCATTAAAGAACCCTTGAGGAACCTGTTGGAGTGTATTAAGTACCAAGACATTCATTCAGGCACACATCTTCAGTATGTGCTTCAGCCAGGTCACAGCTGTGGTCGCTCTGGAGCCTATCCTGGGATCACTGGGCATGATGCTGGAATACATCCTGAGAATACCAGAGAGAATCTGAAGGAAACCCACACAGACACTGGGAGAACTCCAAAACTCCAGACAGACAGTAACCTGAGCTCAGGATCTAACCAGGGACTCCGGGAACTAGATTTAAATTCTCAGCCAGATTTTAGTTATTAAGAATAAACTAATGACTAATAATTTTGAGTTTACTTAAACTTACCCAGTTAATACACTCTTGTAAAAAAAAAAAAAAGGGTTCTTCAGGGTTCATTTAGCTTGCAAAAAGTATTTGACTTGAAACCCTTTCTAATAGGGAACACTATAGTGTAGGGTTCTAGATAGAACCTTGAAAGATTCTCCTTTTGTCCCAGAGGGACGACAGGTGCAGGAATACACCCTGGATGGCACGCAAGTTCATAAGAGAAAACCTTACTGCTGAACAACGTGTTTCTGCCAGCTCTTTTGTTTCTCACCATTGCTTTGCTCCAATCAGGTGACAGTGTTAACAGTGGACATGCTCTGTGGTTCACTTCAAGAGTACTCTGATGTATGTCTTGTATTTATACTAGCTACTCATGCATCTCGTCCCCTGATGAAGTGTAATGTTATTGCCTCATTAATACATGCTGATTCCTTTGCGACGCTTCTTGGCTGAGGGTGCACAAAAGTCCTTGGCTGTCGAGCCCAAGGATAGCGAAGGGCCTCGGGAGGATAATTAACGACTCATTACGGATGGCCGGTGTAGAAAGAGAGAGAGAGAGAGAGACCCGGAACCTCCAGAACACGGTAGAGAAACTGCTAACTCAACTCCAAACTCTAAACTCGTCTCTGATACACGATACACCAACGCTCAGGGATCAGAGAGTTAGGGTGCTCATTAAGAGGTAGCAAAAACAGGAAGTGGGTAATTGTAAGGGATAATGTAGTGAAGCGGGACAGTTTAAGGGTGAATAAACAGTCCAATGGAGCTTGTTTGGCACACTCAGGGACTTTCATGAGGCATTGTTTGTCCCCAGAGAGAAATGGAAAAAATAAAAGGAAATGCATGCATTCACACCCACATGGGGCATCAGGGTTGTGCTTAATTGCTGGACTTCATTAATAGAGCTGGCAGTGTGTGTTAGTGTGCGTCAGGAGTGAGACTGGGCCGGTCGCCAGCGGAGCCGAAACAACACGAGGTCCGACACGGATTCCTCGACATGATGAACTAATGACACTGTGTGTGTGTGTGTGAAATGACATTTAAAATGGTGATTGTGTTCAAATTGAACTGCCTGCTGGGATTTAGTGTGAAAAAGTCTGCAGGGTTTAATGCCTTGTCAAACTTTAGTGTGGTGGTGCATGTATTATTTATTTAACAGTCTTTAGTGATTAAAATAATCAATAACATTACTATTAGAATTGTCTCATTCCTTTAAGATTCTGGTCCATGTGGACATGAACGCATCACAAAATTGCCTCAGATTTGACAGATGGTTATTCCTTCTGTGAATCTCCTGCTCTACAGCCTCCCAAAGGTTCTCTGATGGGATCCAGATGTGGTGACTGGGAAGGCCAGTGAAGTATGCTGAACTCATTATACTGAAGTAACCATTTACAGATGGGTACATTGTAGTACTGATTGGTATTATGGCACCCAGTATGTGCCGAGAAAACATTCCCCACACCATTACACCACCACCACCACCACCTCCACCAGCAGCCTGGACTGTTGATCCAAGGCAGGTCGGGGTTATGGATTCATACTGTTGATGCCGTGTTCTAACTACCTTCTGCAACAGAAATCGAGATTCATCATCCAATCTTCAACTGTCCAGTTTGGGTGAGCCTGACAGGAGTGGAACCTGAAGTGTTCTTCTGCTGTTGTTGCCCATCCACCTCAAGCTTTCGACTGAGCTTTCTGAGATGCTTTTCTGCTCGACATGGTTGTAAAGAGTGGTTATTTGCATAACTGTAACCTTCCTGTCTGCTCAAACCTGTCTGGCCGTTCTCCTCTGACCTCTCGCATCAACAAGAACGCAAAACTGATGCTCGCTGGATGTTTTTTGTTTCTTGTATCATTCTGTGTGGAGACTGTTGCACATTAAAAGTCCCACAAGATCAGCAGTTTCTCAAATACTCAAACCAGCAACCACCAACCACACCATGGTCACTGAGATCACTGAGATTATTTCCCCAATTCTGGTGTTTGATGTGAGCATTAACTGAAGCCACAGCTTATATGCATCTTTCTAGAGAACTCTGATGCATCTGATTATTTTTCTACACAGTATTGCTGTGTGAATGATAAGATAATTAACAAACATATATATATATATATGTATATATATATACAGAATATTGTGGCAGAAATACCAGAAGTTGTAAGAGGAATTATTATTTTTTTGCTAATAGATGTTGATTAATATTTACCTTAAATAGATATCGCACCTGTAATCATAGCCGGAGCAACACATTTTGTTCCTACCACTGCTATTCAACATTAACATTGACCCACTCATGCACACATGAACACACACCAAATATGTCAGATTTGTTCTACACACCCGCCCACACACACCAGATTTCCTTTAACCGTTCACAACCCTAGAGCTTGATATTATTTCTGTCTTAAAACCTCATTCTTCCAGGAGTGAACAGACCGCCACGGAGCGTCCGCTCACAGCGATGTTCAGAGCCCCACTTTAACCCTCTGAAACCTGCATGCTCAGGTTTTATTTTTTTCTAAATTGTTCTTAAAACTCAGAGATATTCTGAAGAAAGCTCCTGAGGGGAAAAAAAAACCCAAACGATTTATTAAAACACACGACACCATTGATACCTATTGCCTACCTATTGTATTCTATGCTGTTCATCATGTATTATATGATATTTTGTTGCTTTAAATATGCTTTATTCATAAATTATACTGACTTTCCATGTACACGTGTATGAATATATATACACACAACCTCACGGCCACGTGCGTACACACGCCTGTTAGCATTAGGCACTAAAGCACACCAGAGCCTAATTGGCTTTAATTATTTATAACTGCACAAACCCGGGAAAGCAGAGCTGGTTCGAGGAGCAGCGTGCGAACAAAGTCATTTCGCGGTTTCTCTTCGGCATTTGTTCTCAAGTGTTCGAATTCTGCGTTGTGAAATTCAACGATGAGTTTTCTGTGAGTGTTGTGTTCATTTAGAGTTTATGGAAGGAGTCTCCAGTATCAGTGCTTTGTAACTGTAACTGTGACATCTTCAGGACAGAGGAGTTTATGCTTCTTTGTGGTTTCTCGGTAACCTGACTAAATGCGTTTTCTTTGACTTGTTCGTTTCTTACGAGAAAAACAGAGAGGCGGATGAGGGAACGACTGTAGGAATGAACGACTGTAGGAATGACGTTCCACATATCGTTCTTTCACAGTTGAATATTGTAGCCGTCGACAAATCGTTGCGGTGTAAGAGGAATAAATTGCTTCAGGAGGTTCTGTTGTTGGAAAATATCTCTACAAGTCTGGGGTGGGAACAGTAACTGTACTTCATGACAACTGTCAAAGTTTTTGATTGAAATTTTAAGAGTGAAAATGTACTTGCTTGTATTATCATAACACGGTTTAATTAAATAATTCGATTTTGAGTGATTTTTCGTGTAGTTTTTGTTTCGTTTTAAATCATTTCAATAACAATTTTTAAACCTTCTTCACTAAATATACAGTATGTACGCTTCTAAAAATAAATGTAGACTTTTTATATTACTAACTGTTACATTTTTATGCTATTTATTTATCTGTTTACTTTGTTTTTATTTTTTATTTTTTATTTATTTATTTTGTTTTTGTTTTTGTTTTTTTTTTTACAATTTTTTTAAATGTTTAACTGCTAAATTGTGTCTACAGAATTCACACAATTGACAAAAAATTTAAATCAGTCGGATTTATAGCTCAGATTCTACTGAACGAATTATGCCAAGCATTTGAGGAAAATGTTTTGGGTTTTTTTTGTCAATTTTCTTTTACATTAAAGTTTTGACGTTTTATGGCATTTGGCAGACAGCCTTATCCAGAGCGATTTACATTTATTCTGTTCATACATCTGAGCAGTCAGGGGCCCTTGCTCAAGGGCCCAATAGTGGCACCTTAGCAGCGCATGGGTTAGAACTCACAACCTTCCAATCAGTAGCTCAACACTTTAACCACTGAGCTACCTAGTATTTCTCATTTTATCTTTTTTTTTTTTTGGGGGGGTGAGAGAAAAAGTAAATGAATAAATAAAGACAAAAAGACAGTTGAGAGAATTGTAAAGGCTTTAAAATGGAACAGTGATTACACTTGGATGACGCTTTGCCTTTTATTACGTGTTGTCAGGTTGCAGGTACGGACGAGTGCGGGAGTTCACTCCTTATTTAAAAGGAAGCAAAAAAAACAAAAACAAAAACAAAAAAAAACCCCAGAGGTGTAATCCAACAGCAGAGTCGATGTAGATTCAGGCAAAGGTCAGGCGATGAACAAACCAGAGCGAACTAGCGAACTAGCCCGGCGCAAGAGCAAACAAAAAAATCAGAAACCAGATGTTCATCAAGACGAATGAAAGGCTTGGGCTGGACTGGTACAAATGACCCGAGCGTATAACTCACACTGCGTGTGTGGCGTGAGAGTCCTTTAATACCGTGAGCGTGTAAATGGGTCCAAGTGTGTGTAATCAGTCATCAGTAATCAGGCGAACGTGAACGTGAGAGAGTTTGTCATGGCTGGGTGTTGTAGTTCTCGGCGGCCATGTTTGTACGCCTCGCTGTGTGCTGGGAATCGTAATTGGACGCCGATTGTGGCGTAGACACGACGGGTTTCTCCCAGTTTTATCGAAATCATTTTGCAGGAGTAGTTAAAGGTCGAGTGTTTTGTTCAATTCATGTTTATTAGAATTGAACTCGCAGACTTCTGTCAAATATCATGAAAGTTTTATTTTATTTACCAAGTCATATAGAGCCTGCATGCAACACACTCCTCTTGATGAAAGTTTTGTGTGTGTGTGTGTGTGTGTGTGTGAGTGTCTGAATCTCCAGAGATGTTTGGCTTAGTGTGTTAAAAGCACAGATTGGCTGTCTGTGTGTAAATCCCTTCCTCTCTCTGTGCCAGCGTGCTCCGATAAGACAGCTCTGTTTGGCAGCACACAGAAAAGCACATATCGAATTAACTGTCTGTAATTATCTCCAAAATGATGATTGGTGAAGCCACATGGGCAAAGGAATGCGTACGAGAGATAAAAGTCGGCAGGACGATTTAGGAACGATGGAAAACGACAGGTTTGTTCGGCCCGAATCCTGTATAAGCCCCCCCACACACACAAGCATCTTTATTTGTTCCTATCTCGCTGATATCGTTATCGCAGATTCACGTGACACGCCACATCAAAAAGTTCTTTTTGGCCAAGACAGATTTGGCTTATGTAAGAAAATGTGTTTATGGTTTTCTTTTACAGGTTTTAATTATTAATTATTTTTTTTTTCCTCTTCAATATGACCAGGAAGGTTTTGTTTTTAAACTTATTTATTTATTTATTTATTTATTACATGAAGCTATTTCTGTTGTCGTTCTTCTATATCTGATATCTGACTGATATAATTGACGTGTAATCAACCGCGAGCGTGAGATGATTTGAAATTAAAAAAAAAAATTAAAAAAAAAAAAATTTATTACATTTAGCTTCAGTTCACTTCAGTTTAAAAACTAAGTTTCGAAAAGTTAACTTTTGATGTGCAGTTTCTACTTTAATGGAGACAAAATTTCACACAGTAGACACTTAGGTAGAATTTTCCCTGCGATTTATCCGTCCCCGTTGTAAACAGCATCCGAGACTGAAAGGATAAAACAATTAGAGAATAAAACATTTTAATTTGAGTTGTGATGTTGGAAAAACCCATCAGATGTTGCTGTGGCTAAATTGTGTGGGGGAGGGGGGGGGTGGGGTGAGAGGGGGTCGGA
>JANDJT010000217.1:28602494-28613709 GCA_024331685.1 Stegophilus panzeri | reverse complement strand
AAAGTGTTTTTTGACCTCGGATGCGTGTAAATCTATTGTATGAGACCTTTAAAACAAAATTAGGCACGTTTCAAAACATTTAAGGTTAAATTGATCAAGAATGTGTTTCAGAGATGCCAGGTGAACTTAACCTGATCATCTGAACTGTGTGTAATTACAGTGTTCCTCAGGGCATGTTTGGTATCATTTTTATCCATATTTCATGGTGAACGATGTGGTGATATCATAAATATTATATAGGTTTCGGAGACAACATTTACAATATATGTTACGATATGTGCTTTTTCTTCACACACACACACACACACACACACACACACACACACACACACTGGTTTGCATTCTGGGAATCATTCGTCCCACCGACTCATTCTCAGGAACTTAATTAACATATAGTTCCTAATCAGATGGGGGTCCATCCTGCCATGATTCATTCCCATTTGGTATCTTGGTCACTTAGATTTCAAAGAGGCTCAGGGGTAATGATAATGATAAAGATAATGACTTGTCTTTATTGATCACATACAGTACAGTGAAATTCTTTTCTTCGCATACCTCAGCATGTCAGGAAGCTGGGGTCAGAGCGCAGGGTCAGCTGACTAGACTGACTAGACCGTATCATGGCTGACTAGACATGGTTCAGCCATGATACAGCAGACAGCGTTAAGGGCCTTGTTCAAGGGCCTTGTTCATAATACCTATTTCCTTCTTTGGCCATAGTATAGCAGCGGGCTAAGTGATCAACCCTTAATATTTTAGCGCTACAGTATTAAGGAGTAAAAGGAAATTTTAAAATGTCTTCTGCTGATTTTTGGTGTAATTAGGAGCGATGACATTTTCTTCTTCATGTCCTTACAGTAAAGGAAACGTCATCATATCAGTGATTAAACAATCCTGTTATTTTTAATCCTGTTATAGAAAATTAATCAACACCTTCGGACCGATCAGGATCGAAAAATAAAAACAACTTTGAACGCTAGCATCAGCCTGTGTACATGTGAGGGGGGTATATCCTGGGCTTGAGCTATATTATGTGTTTTACCATCACCATTACTTTGTAAATGGTGATGTAAAACAGTTTGCAACCACACACACACATACACACACACACACATTCAAACATTCACACGTGTCTGAAATCCAGTGTGGTCCGAGGGTTTGTGGTAAACAAATGTCCGTCGCCTTCTCGGCTCCTTATCGTACACTGAGAAATTAGAATTTATCCCCTTAATTAACAGAGCTAATTAAAGTGAATTCCACAATAATTAATTTTTAAATTATATTTAAATTAATTTAATTAATTAAGGAAAGTGCTAATTAAGATAAATTCAGAGTTTGGCGGTAGTTCGTACAGAATGGGGGCACTGTGTGTGTGTGTGTGTGTGTGTGTGTGTGTGTGAGTGTGTGTGTTTGGACAGGCAGTGTGACGCAGTGTGTGCAGCCCAGCGACAAACAAGACGGCTGGTTGAACGACATGAGCGATGAGAGCGATGTGGCAAGAGCGAGAGATGAAAGAGAGAGAGCGATAGACTGGAAACTAGAAAAATGGATGAAGAGAGACAGAGAGCGAGACAAAGATATACAGAGGGATAAAGGGAGAGAACGCAAGAGATAGAGTATGTAGATGGAGAGAGAGAGAGAGAAACTGAGAGAGAGATATACAGAAAGACAGATGGAGAGAGACAGAGACAGACATGAAGAGAGAGAGAGAGACAGAGAAAGTGAGAGAGATAGATGGAGAGAGTGAGTGTGTGTATGAGAGAGAGAGATACAGAGACGGAGAAATAAAGAGCGACAGAGACAAGGAGAGAGAGAGAGAAACTGAGAGAGCTATACAGAAAGACAGATGGAGAGAGACAGAGACAGACACGAAGAGAGAGAGACAGAGAAAGTGAAAGAGATAACAGAGAGAGAAGGACAGTGAGAGCGAGACAGGCAAAGAGAGATGGAGAGAGAGTGAGTGTATGTGTGTGCGTGTGAGAGAGAGAGACAGAGAGAGAGAGAGACAGAGCGAGAGAGTTAACTTAATTAACCAGAGCTATCTACACCTCGATCTTGTCCTCCAAACACACCAGCTGTCACGTACCCCGTCCTAATGGCACCTCAGATGACAAATGGCACAAAAATAGAAAGAGAGGGAGAGAGAAAAAGAAAGAAGAGAGCGAGAGAGAGAGAGAGAGAGAGAGGGAGCATGGAGAATGACAGACTGCCAGCTTCCTCCACCATTTGGGTCCTTTTTTATATCAGTTTTTTAAGCGCATTCACTAAACAGTCTCCACATCTCCGCATCCAGGCCCTTTGTCTTCATTCATCACTGTCACAATTCAGCTGAAGAGAGAAAAAAAAAACCCTCACTATATAATTTAGGCTTTTTTTTTTTCTAACACTATTTAACATGTTTGACAAAAAAGGTGGCTTTGTTTCCTCAATTTGAATTTCTAATATATGGAAAGTGTAAATAAATAAATAAATAAATAAATAGAGTACCCTCAAGCATTCCACAGCAGTCCTTAAGGTCCATTTATATGTCTTGATTGTTATATGTCTACATACTGAAGGTACAGGTGATGTAAAAGTACCATCAAAAATACAGCAATTGTCCAGTTACACAAAATAAAGTACACTACGTTCACTTTCCCTGGAAAGGAAAAAAAAAACACACACTTGAGGTTCCTACTTCAGTGACTACTTAAGTGTTTGCACCAAAAACGTAGAACCTAGTGTCTAATTTTCTGGATTGTGAGTTGTACATGTAAGGAATAAAACGCTTGAGCATGCTGTTAGAGGAAAACCATCAGTGATGAAGCACTTTCCTAGGAAAAAGGGGATGCATGAGACAAGTGTAAGTGTATGCATACTCAGTGTATGTTTTTATCAAGAGCAATCCATGTAATCATGATCACATTTTCATCAATAAACAGCAAGGCAACTTCAAAGAATGAAGATCCATAACCAAAGAATTATAACAGGGACATGTGAGTAAAATGGAAGATAAGAAAAGGAACAGAAAATGAAGTAGCATTGCACAAACACAGAACAGATGAAACACAATAGGGTAACGACAGGACAAGGGTTCAGGATGGACCAAAACATAAAAAAGCACATGGAGAATTGGGAACTATAGCAATCGGCACTTGTTATACATGCACTAAGAAGGGGGGCGGGTGGGGGTGATTTATATTCCTGGTTGTTCTACCTAGAAACCTCTCTGTAAGCGAAGGGAAAAACTTTGTTGTAGGGTTCTACAAATGAAGAACCGTTAAGGCAGTGATCATCAACCTTCTTCTTTGAGATCTGCCTTTCTACAGGTGTCGTCTCTAAGCAAAATCTAACACATCCATTTTAGTTAAGAAAACCTCTTAAAGCAATGATGAGATGGTCAGGTGGGCAACATTATGGGTGGAGCTAAAGTCTTCCGGAAGGTAGAAGTCCAGGAACAGGGTTGGTGGCCACTGCTTTAAGGTATACCCCCAAAGGTATAACCCACCTTTTGGGTGTCCTAATAGGTTGGTGTGTACACCAAGTACCCCACGCGGCAGAAAAACAATCAAGGGGAGTGGAGTCAGACCTGATCTAACTCCTCCTACTTAGCTGGCGTCAAACCAATTATCCAGGGAGTAGAGACATGTATGTGTGTATTAGGTCAGATAATTGTGTTTGTTGTTTCGTGGTTTAGAGCATCTCGTGAGTTAGGTCCATCTCCACCCCCCTAGGACTATCCAGCATAGACCCCGACTCCCTAGACAATTTCCATACTTTTGGACAATTCCCATTTGTCTTGACAATAAGAATCAGCCATGCCTTCCTACACTTTATAGCACCCATATATGGTACAACATACTCTAAACTCATTCTCTCTATAGAGTTGATTTCTGTATACAGACACCATATTACAAGTTGTTTACATTCATTTCATTTTCCTGCAGTCATCACCATGGGTCAGTTTGGCTCCAAGTAAATTGGTGAAGCTGGATTGTTCAACACAGACTTCAACAGAACTCATGGTTTAATATTCTTCCTGTCCTAACACACCTTATGCAGAACGACTGTTGGGTAGATTGGTGTGTCTTTGAGACTGCAGACTGTATAAACTGGAAGATGTTTCTGAGCAAAAACCTGGCACCTGAAAGGAGTTTTAGGACTAGGCTCACAAATGTAAAGTAAAGTTTACTCAGAAAAATTGAACGTTATGGTCTTAACTTTTAAAATATTTGGATATGACTTATAAAATCCTTCTTAGAAATCCTACCTGCTTGCTCCTGAGTAGCAAAACAGAAAAACGCCCACCCTATCACTGGGAGATCCTGAGTTCGAACGCTGATCATTCGATCCCACCTTGCCTGGGAGACAAGGGAAAATTGGCCTGGTTAGGAGGGGCATATTTCCTCAATCATCTGTCAATCACAGCAACACCATCCAAATGCAGGGGTCTATGAGTTCACATATGCAGAAGACAGAAGATAGATCCTGTGACACAGCATGGTCAAAAGTTCTCAAAGGTTCTGAGGTTGATTTCACGTGTATGAGAGGAAGCACATGTTTGTCAGGAAGCTGTTGTGTGATGGGGGAGATTTAGCCAGTGGGTGGGAATTGAGGAAAACCAAATTGGGGAGAAAATGGGGGGTAGGGGAGGGTAAAAAGAAATCCTACCAGCTTATGGATAGCTAGCAGGTTAACAATATCCATGAAGAAGCATGCACATACATAAAGAGTTCCTTTCCCCTACTTTCCCATCTATGAATCTCCAGGCTTCTTTAATTCATCTACAGCCTTCATCTGATGAAATATTTGATAATTAGATGATAAGTTGTGCAACAGGTGCCAGAGGTCGAAAAGAAATCAGGAGAACCCGTGCTCTGAACACCGTCCTCCTGCCCTGAACTTTCTCACCTGCCCCTGTCCTATTGTACATTCATGAGGCAGGAGGGAGAAAGTGCAGAAGTTATAAACCATCCAACCGAGACACAGCCTTCACCTCTTCTGAGTCTCAGTCACTGATATTATTCTCAGTGCGGCCCGTCAATACCTTTCACAGAGCTTTCACGTTTTTAAAAAGCCTTCCATATCTACACTGACTACACTGAAATGAGTGTAATATGAATGCGAGCATTGTAATAACTATGTTTCTTTAACTCGTTCACTGCACTTTATTCAGTGACAGTGACACGAGTTCATGCTCTCAAAAGATAGCTGGTTGGGTTTAGAAAAGAAAAATGTTGAATAGAACTTCGCTGCAAAGCGCTGTGTTGTAAATTTGCCTTTGGGCTCGGATCAGAAATCAATAGAAACCATAACCAAAGGGAATAAATCTTTTATTTGATGTTCTTTTTTTAAATATATAAGTCTAACCTTGCAGAACATCCTCAAAAACAAAAACTAGCCTCTCGTTTTTCTCTCTTTTGAAGGTTAATAAGACAAAAAAATGCAGCTTGTCATGTTAGCGAGCGACCAGAAAGTGCAAATTCTTCCCGTAAACGACGATTAAAACACGTCGAGACTTATTGTTAGGAAAAATAACCGACTCTAGTGTGGTAGAGAGAGAGCTCTGTCGTGTTGTATTACTTACTTACCAAGCATAGCTATTTAACCAGCTGCAGTTCAGCCATTTTCTTTTCAGATGGCTGGACGCTAGAACGTTCCGTTGTAATAAGTCGGAAACGTCTTGCAGGAATGCCCTACAATCTTTTGTTTCGAACGTAGCGTTCGACATTATTTGCACGTCGCGCGTTGTTTTTGTTTTTTGTTTTTTTTTTGTGAAGAATGAAACGAATCTTGTCATCATGTCACTGGAAGCAGGCCTGTCATTCACGTTATTAAACAAACATGACAGCGAATGATTCATTCAGTCAGCGCTTCTTTGAGATCTTCTTTGTCGTTCATATCAAAAATGGTGAAAATCAAACAAATGAAAGAATGATTACGGGAGCAGTGACAGTGTGATCGGCATCCGAGGCTTCACCAACATACAATCACCAGTCACACAGGAACAAATACTGTACGCCGTTAGCGCTAAATGCGTAGCACTAGCTCTGTTTCTTTACTATACGAACCGGACAGAAAGGTTTTTACATTCACAAGGTGTGAATCTCTAAAAATAGTGCCTCGTGTTTAGTGTTAATAGAACCATGAAGTCTCATTTACAGCGTAGGATTTCTCAGAATGCAAGCGTTAATGTTTGCTCTTTTAAAAACGAGGCAGCGTCGTTGCATTGCCCTTTTTTTTTTTCACCACTCGGGATGCTCGAGTGTGACATTTAAAGGTCTCGTCCTCCAGTTTTGCCACCAGAACTAATCGTGTCATTTAGCACACAGGCAAGAATAATAAATGACTTAATCCCATAAAACATCTCACACTAACTGGTAGGAATGGGATCACCGAGTGTGTTACGCACTACCTGCAAAATTCCTGTACAGTACGTGACTCACGTCAGAAATCTGAAGCTGCTTTATGGAAAATTCTGGAATTTTAGCGTAGGATTCGGCTCAGCGTGTTCTTCATTATAAAACTACGCTTACATTTAATTCATTTGGTAATGCATCCATCACTTCCAAGCAAAGACGTGAGCGTATGAGGGTTAAAAAGAGTTCGGCAGTGGCTCTGGGATACGAACTCAGAGCATTATGTTCACTTGAACTGCACCATTATTGCACATGGTACTATTGGCACATGGAACAGTGGTGGCTTAGCGGTTAAGGCTCTGGGTTACTGATCAGAAAGTCGGGGGTTCAAGCTCAAGCACTGCCAAGCTGCCACTGTTGGGCTCTTGAGCAAGGCCCTTAACCCTCTCTGCTCCAGGGGGCGCCGTATCACGGCTGACCCTGCTCTTTGACCCCAGCTTCCTAACATGCTGGGGGATGTGAAGAAAAGAATTTCACTGTGCATATGTATATGTGATCAATAAAGACTCATTATCATTATTTATGATTTTTATTTGTTAATTGCTTTTAGTGATGAGGACTCGTTAGGAAATGTTACGGCTGCAGCAAGAATCAGAAACCTGATTTGAGAATCTATCCCATATCCATAGCTTGGAATATATGCAAATGCGACCAAGCTACCAGAACAATGATACAATAGTAGTGCTTATACAACAGCGCCATTTAATTCTGGATTCTGATTGGTCAGAAGCTGTTGTTTTAATTGTAATCTGTAATAGCAGCTCCGACAGTTGTGTAACTTCCAGTCACATCTAATGCGTTTCTGTAATAATATTTCATTCACAGGGACTTTATTGAATGTTGAACTGTAACTTAGTTACAAGACGCAGTTGGGCATGTTAACAAAGCGTAAACACAAAGATGCTGGAAAACTTAACGTTGCAGATTTCTCTCTGACTGACACCGGAGACTCCTTCCAAAAAAGTAGAATAAATGTATCCTGACAGAAAACGTCACCATATCAAACGATTATGCATTTTTTTTGTTAAATAACAACCTCCATACAAGACACTGTGACCGATCTGTTACGATAGAAACAAGCATGTTAATAGAAACCCGTGATTTGCCTTTCAGTCGAACGCTACAATCAGATTTCAACTGCTCTGTGGTGTAAGTTAAGTTATTGATGCCTTACGCAAGAGAGCAATGGTAATTTGGGCACTGCTACTGGCAACACTCGAGGGTTAAAAGTAGCAAGCAGGTTAGGTTATGCATGTAGTCGAGAGTTGAGCAGAAGCAGCGATCCTCAAGTAGAAGTGTTGGGGGTTTTTTTACCACTAGATTATGTTCCACTCAAAGGAAACCTGACAATCAGATACGCAAGCCTCTTCCAGGATTTACTTCAGACCCTAATCCATTGCTGCACCGCTGAGAGGTTTCATGAGCTGAGAGTCGGAGTGACACAGAAGCCTGCAGCTTGTAGAGCACTCCATGACCAGGAACATCATAACGACCAGAAAGTCACTCGTCTTTTCTTTCAGAATTGATTCATCCAGGTCTCTGGCGTGCTTCTGTCCAAGTATGGAGAATTCCTGAAAAACAAAACGGTCACGATGACCCCATGTGCTGCTTTTAACTGCAAAACAACGTTTGCTAAAGGACGTTGCAGAAGTACCCACAGGTTGTAATTTATACAGACCGAGTACCTATTAAACACAAATACGTCATATCTTCATGTAGTGCGGCGATAACGATCAGAATCTTTAATAATCAGCAGTAAAAATACAACATCATAGTGTATAAAATACCCCCCTTTAAAGCAAAAGTACCCAATGGTGTTTTTATAGAGATTTCATTCCACATTGTTAGAATATCAGCTTCGTGGTCAAAAGGTAAGAACAGAGAGCTTAGCAACAACCGGCGGCTAAACACTAAACGCTAATACTTAAAACACTCACACTTACACACCAACACTTCAACACTACTGTAATAAACTGACGGAAAAGATACAGACAATAATGGATAAAAAGTGCGTGAGAATAAAACGAACCGGTCCTCTAAGGTAAATAAAAACACGTGTAAGAATGCCCTAGCGTATATTAGCTATCTGGCAACCCAGAATCCCATAATAATCTGTGATTATGACCCTTAGTGAGTTCAGAATGTTAGGGAATACAAAGATGGCGGCACGGTAGCGTCACTGTTGGTGACGTCACGATCTATCCAGTTCTATATCTAGATCATTGGTGTGACTCAGAAGTCAGAATGTTTCAGCTTGCCAGTGCTAGAGTTCTGTATGTTTTGTCAATCAAGTTCCATTTCTCTCTCTCTCTCTCTTTCACTGTGTGTGCGTCTATGTGTGTGCGTCTATGTGTGTGTGTGTGTGTGTCTTTCTTTACTTGTCAATGTGCGATAGGACTTCATGACCTACATGCATACGTACATCAATTTCCATTTATTTATGCAATTCCACTTATCCCTTTTGATCCTCTTCACGGATATATTCCTCATCACAACCTGCTCATTTAGGTGTGTGTGTGTGTGTGTGTGTGTGTGTGTGTGTGTGTGTGTGTGTGTGTGCACGCATTTACACTCATGTTTGTTTTCCTTCATCATGGATCCCAGCATCATTTGCAAGTTAAAGGGCATCTACCCCAGAGAGAGAGAGAGAGAGAGAGAGAGAGAGAGAGATTCCTGTTCCTTGAATGAACAAAGACATGTGTACTTGCATTAATTCTTTAGAATACATTTCCTGTTATTTTGCATAATACATAAAATGATCTGTTAGCGCAACACACTGCAAGTAATGCATGTGCATTGAAGAGCTTTCTTAATTTATTTCTTGTCCCAGATTTTCAGCAGATGAATGATGGATGATTCTGAAATGAATCACTCACATTGCCTGACTCTTTGAATCAAATGTTCTTCTCTCTCTTTATTTCTTTTTCCATATTCACACTAACATAAAACAGAAATGCAGAGTTTTTTTTGCTATACTTTCCATCTCTTGTTTAGGCTGTGCATGTGTGTGTGTACTAAGTTTTGACTCTTAACATTTTCCGTAAATCAGAAAAATCAAAACGCTTGATTGACTCGAATCAGTAATTAGTCGTTAGTTTTGAGTGATTCATTTCAATGAATTGAATGAATCAACAATTTTTTTTTTTCTTATTTACACATTTACTATGCTTTCCATCTGTTGTTTAGGCTGTACATATCTAAACATTTGCCTTGTAGCATTTCCAGTGAATCAAAATAATCAATCAGTTTGAGTCACATAAAAGGGTATTAATCATTCATTTGTAATGATTCGTTTCAAAGAACTGAGTGACTCAAATGTATTTTTTCCCCTTCTTTTCATCCATACCCTAAAAGAAGTGCAGGTTTTCCACTCTGCTTTCCATCTGTGTGTATCTAAACGTTTGACTCCTAACATTTCAAAGTGAATCAAAAGGATTCTAACGTTTGATTCACTCAAATGGGTAGTTCAAAAGAGTCAAATCACTAAAGTGAGTCTTAATGCCCATCACTACGGCAGATTGTAGCTACTGTATATTTATTTATGAAGTATTTGTGAAGATTGGTAATTGCTGATTCAGAAATGATTCACTCACATTAAGTGACTCTATTCAGTGTATTGAGTTTTTGTGAGAATTAAAACTTTGTTTTCATCTACACAATAACAGAAGTGCAGATTTTGTACTCGGCTTTTCATCTGCTGTTTAGGCTGTGTATATCTAAACATGTGACTCTGAAGATTTCCAGTGAATCAAAAGAATTCAAAAGAATGATTCATTCATATGGGTAATGGCAATGAATCATTTGTGTACATGACTCTTTCCAATGAATGAATAATTAATTTTTTTTTTAATCCTTTTCATGTACACATTTATAAAAGTGCAGTTTTTCTGATATGATTTGTGTTGTTAAGGCTGTCTGTATTTAAATATTTGAGTCCTGACATTTCAAAGAATCTAATCACTAAATTGAGTCCTAATGCCAATCACCCTTTTTATTTTCATAGATAACAGAAGTGTAGATTTTCTCCTATGTTTCAAAAAGAATCAAATCAGTAAAGTGAGTCTTAATACCCTTCCTGATTGCAGATTATGGATATACATGTATTTCTTTCTAGAGTAACAGACTGGAAACTGGTGATTCATATAATGAATCATTCACTTTGAGTGACTCATCAAATATTTGGAGTGACTTATCATGCATTTCTGACAAATCAAATGAATTAAATAACTGAAGTGAGTCTTAAAGCCCATCACTACAGCAGAATGTAACTATATTTTGTTATTGGTAATTGGTGATTTGTTACTGAGTCATTCATTTGTGCAATAAGAGTGACTCATAAGAGTGACTCTTAGCATTTCTGACAAACATTTTAAAAAAAAACAACTAAAAAGTGTGACACTCAAAAGAGTCAAATTCCTTAAAGTGAGGAGGCTGGATATCATCACAACCTCCAAATTCCATTTATCCATGCCAAAAAATTTGCAAGTGTTTGTGGGTAAACAAATATCACACACAGAACACGAGCGATGACAGATGATATGATGAAGCTGAATCATAGATTCATGAGATTCATTTATGTTTCAAATGATGCTCATTGAAAATGGATAAACATGTAACGTTATAATGTTGTAAAATATTAGTGGTTGGAATGTTCATTACCAGACATTTCTTAACTCAATCATAACTTTGACAATACTGTAAGGGGGAAAAATATTTCTTGTAAAACTTAAAAATGTTACAATATGCACAGTGCCCTCCACTAATATTGGCACCCTTGGTAAATATGAGCAAAGAAGGCTGTGAAAAATTGTCTTTAT
>JANDJT010000217.1:28564808-28574904 GCA_024331685.1 Stegophilus panzeri | reverse complement strand
GCGCGGGGACGTAATGACGTGTGACGTTAATCCGTCTATGTTCTATAACACGTAAAACAGGAACATGAAAGGAGTATTCTAAAAGTGACTCATGTAAACACCTTAATCGGAATATTATACGTCCTATTCAGAATAAGGTCGATAATTAGATTACTGCTGTCCGTGTAAACGTAGTCACTGTTACACCACGAACAGTAATGTACGGACTTTCGTTTCGGAGGGTTTATTTTGTGATGCTTAATTTTTTGCGGTTGCTTTTTCTTTTTTCAAAATTTGTGAAATTGTTGTGCGCGCTCTTTCGCAGTGATGTTTGTGGGTAAACAAGACCTTTTTAGCTGTACTCGTGTTCGACAGATGTGAATCGAAGATGGCTTCGGTTGGACGCGCGTCGTGGTGACGTCACATGACACGTCTCGTCCCGAATCTGCGGAAAATCTGCGGTAATTTTGAAAAATCGCAAGCTCCTCCGAATATCGGTTGCTTGAGTTTGCGTTCATTTCTACGATTGGAAAATCACGAAATCCTTGCGAGACTGGTGTTATTTTTGAAATAAAACAGCATGCTCTGAGGTGTTTTATTCCTCTTACACCACAGCAATTTGACAACGATTACAATTTTACGATATTTCTGTTGGAACGACGCGATAATGTCGTGTAACATCCTTGAAACTAGTGAGTTCCTGTTGTAACTTACGTTATAGCAGCTGTAAACAGCCGAACTTTCATTTATCACAAGATAAGAAAAAAAAAAAAAAAACGCAACGTAACGCAAAACGTGAGCTCTTCTGTTCTGAAACCGTAACGCTACAGCTTTACCTCAAACTGTTACGAAGCGCTGACACTGGAGACTCCTTCCATACATCCTAATATCACACATTACACAGTAGCGTAATTACTTCAGCCACAACCGTTTCCAAGTTTGGTGGACTAATAACAATTCTATAACACAAAATGTTCTCACTTTTCCCCCAAATTCACTCGATCAGCCATGTCTAGTGCCTGACGTTTCTTTCTTTACCTTCTGACCTTCACAGCTGTTGTAAGTTTATTTCACCCCAAATCTTTGCGTATTAAATAAAATTAAACGTAACATTAAAAATACTGCATAAAAATATTCATCTAAAACTACCCAGCAAACACAAACGCGCTTTCGACGAAGTCAAGCGAACCCTCGCCGTTGAAATGAAAGCTACAGGTAGTCGAAAAGAGGCTTGATCACGACGAAAAAAAATCATAGACGTCGAATATACGTAGAAAAGAAGCTTGAACAGTGTTAACATTCTTGAGACGCTATATTACTTTGAAATTATGCGGAAAAAAAAAACTGATTAATGAAGTTACTCCTGTGTAATTTCAAAGAAATATATCTAGATGTGATCGTCCATTGTTCACTAAGATTCATTTTTATTTCATTTTTTGATAGCGTATTCTCCAATTTACGGGAATACGAAATCTCTTGCATACGAAACTGCACATACGAAACCAAACTTACGAAAGCTAAGCACGCGCATGCGCAGATATCGTCCCTAAACCACGTGTGATTTCGTTGTACGTATAGGCTATATCTCGAACTCTTATGTTTGTGTTATATATGAATGGATTGTTCAGTAGATTATACTCTAAACATTTCCATGACGTGTAAAAATGCTGTTTATTTTATATACCTGAATAAACGATTCTGAAGTCACAATCCCTTCGTTGCTAATACGTGGTCGAATTCGCGTTTAATAAATACGAAAGTTGATCTGAATGTGAGCGATAATAGGGCACAGTAAACGATACAAGAGATATAAGAGAGTATACTCTCTTATAGCTTATACATCGACGATTGGGTTATACTTTGATTAAAATATTCCGTATATTATCACAACATAATCATATGCTTAATATGTTTAAATGCTGGTTTATCATTAAGTCCGGGGCGGCTGTGGATCAGGTGGTAGAGTAGCTTGTCCACTAACCATAGGGTTGGTGGTTCGATTCCCGGCCCATGTGACTCCGAATACCGAAGTGTCCTTGGGCAAGACACTGAACCCCAAGTTGTTCCCGATGGCAAGTTTGCGCCTTGCATGGCAGCTCTGCTACCGTTGGTGTGTGAGTGTGAATGAGACACAGTGTAAAGCGCTATATAAGTGCGCCATTTACGATGGTTTCGTCGAAATCACGCTTCCGTTTGACGTATAATATCTGCTTAGAACCGTTACATTTAAAGGCTTGGTTTCGACAATAAAATGCGTATAAACGTGTCCCAGTTTTGTGGCTTGATTATACGTCATATCGACGATAACCGACTATTCGACGTCGAATTGTTTGCTGGGTACATTCCTTTATTCAGTGATTGAAGTCATAGTTGGAAAACTGTAATCTAGAACTGTTGATAAATGTTGGAATGTTATGACGGCAGCCATCTTGTAAAACTACAAACTTTTTTCTTTTTCCCCTCAGCGTAGTTTTAGCTTTAACTTAGCCCACTAGCTTCCGCCTGCCGAAGCTTGATGGTAGAATCGTATCTAAAAGCTGGACGTTTATCACACACTCGCTGTTATTTCTATATTTATTTATTTACAACAAAAAAAAAAAAATGAGATTACGGTGCTCATTAGAGTTGTTTGCCTTTTTTTTGTGTGGATGAGGAATGGATTTATTAGCTCCATGGTTCTCAAAATGGAGTCCGGGGTCTGAGACGTACAGTCTTTTGTTACAGTTGTGGAAACTCTGCTACGAAGTTATATTTAATATTGAGTTTTAATAATTATTAGCTTCTGGTTAATAACTTGAATTGAATCCATTAACTCCAAAATGAAAAGTATGCTAATTCGTGCTATAATTAATGCTAACTGGAATCTAATGAAAGTTTGAATAGAAATGTGTACTGTGAGCGGAAAGTGCAGGAAGAAAAGCTCCAATATACCCAGTAAATATTATTATTTATAATATGAGCCTATTTGAATAGTTGGATCGTGTTCATGAGTGGCTGTGTGTTGGCCAGATTAGCCTCGAGGTTGAGGAGTTAAACACGTCCAGGTGGATGGAAAATTGTGCAAATCGGATTGAAACTTTATGCAGCAGTGTTGACTGAGCAGACTGTCCTTGTGGCACGATTGCACCTTGGTTTTTGTTCACTTCCTGATTAGTTCGCTTCCTGTCTGTTCCTGCAGGAGCGGATTTATTTTCGAACTGCACGGAGGAGTGTAAGGCGCTGGGTCACTCGGACCGCTGCTGGATGCCCAGCTTCGTGCCCACCGAGTCCCGGCAGGGTGCCGACTACCGCAGCAACCTGCACGTGCCTGGCATGGACGCCGTGCCCGACTCTGAGGTATTTGAGGGTGACGCGTTCACGGGCGATCAGTCATTCTCCACGTTCGGTAAAGAGCCGCCCCACACATACCAACACCAACAGCACCTCCAAGCCTCCACGCTAGACACCAGAGAGCTCCATGCGCTCCTCTCTAACTCGCGCACGCCTTACAAAGCCAACTATCTGTGTGAGTATCCGAGAACAGGCAGAGCGCAGAGCGCCCACTCGTTCTCTCTGTCTCTGGCTCTCCCTCTCTCTTCCTCTCTTCCTTTCCCTCCCTCTATCCGACCTGCTCAGAGCTAAATTTAGTCGCACGGAGCTCCTCCTGCAACCTCTGGCGTGAAGTGCTGTTCGATTTTTTTCCTTCCTTGCCTGCACTCCCTCCTTCCTTCATCACATCCATCCATCCATCCATCCATCCATCTCCTCATCTCAGCAGTAGGCATGTGCTGCTTTTATACCAGATCATGACCATTTCATCATCATCATCATCATCATCACCATCATCATCATGAATTTGACCTGAAACCGTTTCAGTTAATACATTTAAGCTTTGAGATCCTTTATAATGGAGTCTTGAGAAAACAAACACGGGATCGCCGTCTTACACAAAGATACTTGGGTTGTTTATTCAAATGTAGCCAAAACAAGGAAGACGGATTTCCTTACGCCGCCTCCGAAACAGGTCAAACTATCCCAGGAACACAAACAATGTCAACACATGCTGTACATTTTGGCCTTTGTTACATTTCTTCATTTGACATTTGACAGATTATCCAAAATAACCTACAGCTTCATTACAATACATAAAGAAATAAAGATCCACTAACAAAATGGCAGTAATATTTATACTAGTACCCCTTTCTCAAAAGGTCACTGAAGGTACAGAGAAATGACAAATTAGATAGTCTTATAATACAAAGACAACTAACATATAATAGACTTTACATGATAAATAATTAAATCAAATTTTAAAAAATAAAAATAAAACCTGTACTATAAAACTATAAAAACCGAAGCGCTGAGATGGAAAGTACTTCTGCTTTAATACTAAAGTCGTTTTAGTCATTTTTAACTCAAACTAATAAACTACTGAGCTAAAACGACTTAAAAAACTACAATGACTAAAATTAATTCCTCGATTTATTCATTCTGTCATTTATTATGTAAGATTATTATATAAGCGTCAGTCACGTGCGCTCCTGTGTATATTGTCTTTTAATCTATTTATTAGCTTTAACATCCAAACAAATCCACTCGTAAGAAAAGATACGAAGTCTAGTCCTACCCCTAACCCCACCCCAAACCCCGCCCCTAATCTTACGCTCGTTAACTTTTTATATGAATTCAATCGTATGAATTGTTGCAACTATGCAGACCATGATGAAAATAAAAGTAACGTTTTAATACCCGAGTTCATTTGCACATGAATGCTTTAAAACCTTATTTTTATTTATTTTTTATTTTTTATTTTTTTATTTTTTTATGTACAGTACATTTTATTTGATTTGGTTTACATTTTTAAATGCGGACTCGCTTCCAAAAAAATTCGTCTGAATGAAATTTGATTAAACTGAATAAAATTTCGACCCACTACCCATATTTTTCCTCGTTACTTTTAATGAATTTATATTCTTCTGTACTTTTCCCCAACTCGGTTTAAGTGATATTTTTAACTTCCTGAATGTCCAGAAGCTGTCTGTGGGTTAATCTCATAACTACACACATTTGCTCTGAACTTCACTGCAGTTACTGAATAAACGTATAGTACTAACTGAAAAATACAGTTTAAGATGCGTAACCGAATAATACGCTATAGGCGGTTTAAGAAGTCTACAAAATGAAATTATTTCACTTGAAAAAAGCAAAAATGCAACAAAGAAAAGTCTGTTATGAGTATTATATTACGTGTAATCCGTACAGCTTATAATTATGAAATGCAGGGATATTATTCATATAATATTAAAGCATCTTTCATCGCTATATAGCGTTATTTTGCATAAACGATAATCGGCACACGCCTACTTTCCACGCCCCTTCCATCTTTTTCCATCCCCGATTAATGTTAACTATTTCTCCTCGTTTAAATTCAGCCATTCAGATGAATGTTCTATTTTCGCACAAGTGCTGATAATATGGTATGATATTTATAATATACACTGTAGATAAATGATTCATTCTTCTAACACTAAAACCTCAACTCAACCTCTCTTTTTTTTTATTGTAAATTTGATTTATTATGATTTTTTTTTTTTTTTTTCCTGAGCCTGAAAGTAGTTTCGCATTTTTTTAGACCCTGGGAAGACGTTCGGGGGCGGACGTGCGTATGCTTTTGTGCGTATGATGCTTTATATTTCGCTTTAGGAATGCGCCTCTTTGAAGCGCGAAAGCATAAAAGGCGGTTTCTCTTCCTCTTTTGAAAGGAGAAGCCGGAGAAGAATCATCCTTTTATCCGTAGATAGCGAAGAGAGCGCGTGCAGACACACTCGAGATGGTCTGCTATTTTTATTTATTTTTTTTAAATCACCGGGTGGAAACCATGTATACGCTGAGAAATGAAATAAAACAAAAAACCAAATCAGACACAGAGACACGCAGTTACGCGTCTCCACACGGACAGGAGACAGGTCGACAGCCGGTTCACGTCATTCAAAGGTTGACTCGCGCAAAGCCGCCCTACCTGCTCGCCCGAGGTTTTGTGACGGCTCGTCTTGTTTGCTTTACAAAAGAGCGTAAACAGATTCATGTGTGGAGAAAAAAAAAAAAAAAAAAAAAAAAAAGATGAAGACAAAACGCTTGTACGTACGTGAGATACAATGTGTACCTCAGTTTTATAAAAAAAATAAATAAATAAATAAAAAAACATTAAACATAACAGAGCGTCAAGGTTGAGATCAAAGAGGCCGTGTTTATACGTGAAGGACGTGACGTGCCTCGGTTTTATCAGTGAAATAATAACAGACGTGTGCGACAAATCCGAGAATTCCTCAAGGCGAACGTTCGGAGAAGTTTTCTGAACCCGAAATGACTTTAATGACGTAAACATTAAACATGCAAACATTCAAACCAGGAGCAAATTTCCTCAACGTCTTCACAACATCGGCGCATCTCGAGTCGCTAAGCGAGACGCTTTGTTTAAGGAGAGGTTGTGCTTACTAATTTGGATCGTTTCTTTCTTTCCCTCGTCAGACTGCGGCGTCGTGCGGGGTTTTGACCAGTCCTTCCGTCTCGTTCTTAAACTTAATAAGACAGAAAAAGTCGGCTATGTGATCGTTACACAGAACTGACACTGGAGACTCCTTCCGTAATCGTTAAATAAACAGAAAACGTCACCATATCAACAATTTCACACGTTTTTTTTTTTTTTTTTTAAACCTGTTCGTGTGGCACGTCTGCTGCTGTTGTTACTGTGGATACGATAACATACTAGAACCGGCGTGTTAATGTAATAGAGCTAGAAGTTGAAAGCTTGTTAAAGGTTTCGGACTCGTTGTTTTCACGATGCGAGTCATATTTCTGACGTAGTTTTGGTGGAATTTGTTGACGCTTTTTTTTTTTTTTTTTTTTACAACTTATTAATCTGAATCTGAGCGAAGACGATACCTTTGGTTCATTTGGTTTGGTTTGTTTTCTCTTTTTCCAGATAATTAGACAAACAAAAAAAAAACCAAGTTGTCTGAGGGGGCGTGTAGAGATTTAAACGAAAGGAAAAAAGAAACACGTCCTTCATTTATTGGTCAGAAATTCGACGAGAGAAAAGAAAAAAAAAAAAACAAAGCTTTTTACCAAGCGTGTGAAGAAATCCTAAAAAAAAAAAAAATCACCCAAACTTTGGGAACGCTTCTGGTTCCGTCGGTTCAAATATCCAGACATTTTCACAGCTTGGTTCAGTGGCTCAGTTCAGTGGCTCACATCTACCAAACAAACAAACAAACAAACAAACAAACAAACAAACAACATTCTTGCTTCACTTCCTGTATTTGGGTCATTTTTAAAAACATTTGATATTGTTAGCCGAGTTTTCCCAGACCACGTCACATAGGCTACAGATCGGTTTTAATCAGTTTTCCATAGACACGTTTTCAAATCTTTCGCCTTTTTAGTCGCGCCCCAGACCGAATGTTTTTCGCTTAAGAGTTTCTGCTCCGCGGTTTCTTGCTAACACGACAAGCTACGTCTTATTAACTTCAAGAAGAGGGAAAAAATCAAGAGAGGCTGGTCGAGTCAGGGATCAGCTGTTTATATGTAGCTAAAAGGTAACAGGAACGAACTTGTTTGTTAAAAAAAAAAAACGTTAATAAACGTTAAAAACGTACGACGTGTTGTGGTTTAACGAATAAAACGACAAATCGTAAACATAAAAATGGGATAACAGTAAGAGTACCACTAGTTATACGTCATGTAGAGAATCTCGATGTGAGCTAGCGATGTATCGAGCGAACTAGCCGAGTAGCTATTTAAAACGGCAGGACAAGCATGGGCGGAGTCTTTAATTTGCATATTCGTGCAAAATTCATTGTGTTTTTACGGTATATTTTTTCCAATTGAAGCTGTTTGAATGATTTTAAATGATTAAATGATCACGTTTGTACGCGATTCTGTGTCCTAATCTTCACGTCCTCTCGTTTCACAGCGCGGAAAAGGATTTGTTAGCTCGTTCCGCGTGGACATCCCGGAGACGGCGTGATTTTTGCACAATCGGTCCGACTGACGGAGAAAAAGAGCGTCGTGTTTCGAGCATCGAGTCAGACTCCTGTTTCCTGAAGTGTGTATACGGAGGGCAGACGCAGCCCCCCCCCCCCCCGGGCCCCAAATAGACAGACAGGGAAACCGAATTTCAGGAGAGAACCCGCCCGGACGCAAAGACAACACACTTCTCAGCGGGACTGAGACGGATTTAAAAAAAAAAAAAATCACACACGTGAGGACCGGAGGACGAGGACGGGGACGTCGACGATGGACAATCGCTTCTTTTGGATCATGTGTGTGCCTGTTTACAGCACTACTGTACAAACGAGAACAAAACAACAATGGAGATATTCAACAAGCCCTTTAGATGTTTCTACACACACACACACACACACACACACACACACACACACACACACACCACCGGGAAGCCAACTGTACAGGAAACTTTGTGCATTACAAATGCAATATTACTCTTTTAGACATGACTGTTTTTTCTATTTCGTACGTGGGCGTGCGTGTGTGCGTGTACCGTCAGGTGTTTTTCCCTAAATCTGTACAACTTTATTATTTTTCGGAAAGCAGCGTACCGAGCGGAGCTGTCCTCCGTTTTTTTTTTTTTGTTTGTTTGTTTGTTTGTTTTGTTTTTGTTTGTTTTTATTCTAATTATTTTTTTTAGGAGAGCGGTGGCCTCAATCGTACTCTTTCAGACATTGCGTAGGTTATATCACGTGTGAGAAGTCTCAATTGTACTCTTTTAAGCTTCAAATAAATAAATATAAATCTATATCTATAAATCTATATATATATATAATTATCCTCCTTTTTTTTTTTTCTTTTTTTTTTTTTTTTGGAAAGTGTTCTCTCCATATGCGGTTTAGTGTCCCGGGAATTCGTCCGTCCTGGGAAGTCGACGTCTGACGACGGAAAGCCTTATCTACACACTTCACACACCCATCCTTTTACACTTTTGGATATTCATCAGATATTCATGTAAAAAAATAAACAAATAAAAGGAAAAAAAAGTAATACTCTAGATTGGAATACATGGTATTTCTGTGTTATTGTAGCCAAAAATAATTAAAAAAAAAGTTTTAAAGTGAGAGGCCAAATATGGAAGGTGCACCAAGTGCAACACACACACACACACACACACACACACACACCTTACTGCCGAAGGTGACCAATAAACTGACAAGTGTATACTGTAATCTTGAACAGACTCCTGTGTGATTTATTTTATTTTATTTATTTTTTTATTTCATAAAAAATGTAAAACACATAGTAATTACTATTCATTAATAATTAATGAATAAAGTAAATATACTCATTATGCAAATGTTTTTTTTTTTTTTTTTTACAGTTGTGAACTAGAGGTTTAAACATTTTGTGCCTGGTGGGCACAGCAAACAAGGCGTGGTCTGAAACCCATAAGCCACGCCCACACACACAGGTGTGTGTCTCAGTCACAGCGAAGAAGGCGTGGCCTGTTTGTCACAGTCACAGCGAAGGAGGCGTGGTCTGTGTGTGTCTCAGTCACAGCGAAGGAGGCGTGGTGGGTGGGTGTCTCAGTCACAGCGAAGGAGGCGTGGCCTGTTTGTCACGGTCACAGCGAAGGAGGCGTGGCCTGTGTGTGTCTCAGTCGCATTGAAGGAGGTGTGACCTGTGTGTGTCTCAGTCGCATTGAAGGAGGCATGGCCTGTGTGTATCAGTCAGAGTGATGGAGGTGTGGCCTGTATGTATCTTAGGTACAGCAAAGGAGGCGTGGCCTGTGTGAATCTTAGATACTGCAAAGGAAGCGTAGGCTGGGTGTGTCTTAGGTACAGTGAAGAAGGTGTGTCCTGTGCGTCTCAGTCACAGCAAAGGAGGCGTGGCCTGTGTGTGTGTCAGAGTGAAGGAGGCATGGCCTGTGTGGGTCTCAGTCACATTGAAGGAGGTGTGGCCTGTGTGTGTCTCAGTCTCATTGAAGGAGGCGTGGCCTGTGTGTATCTTAGATACAGCAAAGGAGGCGTAGCCTGGGTGTATCTCAGTCACATTGAAGGAGGCGTGGCCTGTGTGTATCTTAGATACAGCAAAGGAGGCGTAGCCTGGGTGTATCTCAGTCACATTG
>JANDJT010000217.1:28427343-28465362 GCA_024331685.1 Stegophilus panzeri | reverse complement strand
ATACAAAATGACGTTTACTGCAGCAAGACATTTAGATTAATGTTCCTTTAGTAACACAAATGACTATAATACTCAAATCGTACATTTACTGATATAGGATTTTCAGGGCCATCATAGATCCAGAACTTACACCCTGGACTGGACGTTCTTCCATCATAGGGCTCCACACAGACATTCACATACTCATTCACACCTAGGGGCAATTTATCTCCCTACCGATCCACCTAACATCATGTTCTGAAGGAAACCGGAGAACCTGGAAGAAACCTACACAAGCACAAGGAGAACGCATGAACCTCCACACAGAGTTTTCTGAATGTGAAAGAGCTATTTGGTTTGTCCATCAGATCGAACTCTTAAACAAGTCATAACACATACCAAAACAGAACCCATTTAGAAAGCTTGAGACTTCAAAGGAACACTGTAGAACCCCAGACCAGAGTATTTCCTTATCAGAAAAGTTCTTGTTTCTGATAGGCTTGGAACCCTTATTTATCCAATGAATACTTAAAACTGCCTGAAGAGCTGTTTTATTTTTCTGTGTGTACATATCAGAACAGGTTCCAAGTAGAAACTATGTAGAAAACTAGAACTTTTAACCATACAAAGAACCCTAGAGGAACCTTTCTGTCCTAGGAGTGTAAGATCCACCACTTCTAAACACCAACACTGAATGCCAGGAATAAAACACTCTGTGCCACGCCATTATCATAAAATAATCAACGACATGAAATGAAACAGTGTGAGATCATTTCAAGGTTAGTTTCTAATAGCAGCATGTCCTAAATGTTTTATTCTTATTATACAACAGCAATTTGTCTGGAATTACAATTTTTATTTATTAAATAACAACAGGTTGGATGTACTTTTTAACCTTTTATAGCTACATTTAATGTTTTGTAACGTCTGTGAAAGAACTTAGTTCTTGTCCTCACTAGTGTTAGTGAAGCTATAAACAGTTCCCTCATCAGTCCATCTTTTTTCTCTCTTGTTGTTAATAAGAAAAAAAACAACCAAAAATAAACCAAAACAAACAGAAAAAACAAAAAAAAAACAAAAACGCAGCTTGTCATGTTAGCGAGAAACCACAGTGTAAACTCCTCCAATTCTGATCCTCTAATATGGTGCAGGTTACTTGTAGCCTACACCAATTTGGAAAAGTTTTAGAGAGATATACATGGGAAGCACTGGTGTACATGTATAACATCACCAAATTCTGCTGAACATTGGAGAACAAAGGTCAGGAAGAATTATGGACTGTGAGATGAGCTATGAGACCTCAGGGTATTGCCTGATGCTGCGGGCTGGAAGAGAGGGTGCCGGAAACGGTGTGCAAGGCAGCGAAACCGTGCTAGGCTAAAGGCTAACCCAAGCTATCCAGCTCTACCATCCATTCTCCTCTCCAATAAAGATGTACCACAACACCACAGACTTGGAGGAATATACAGCATCAGTGACTGACTACATCAGCAAATGCATAGATGATGTAACTTCCTTCAAGATAATCACCACATGTCCAAACAAGAAACCGTGGAATACTGCTGAAGAGCGATTGCTGCTGAAAACCTGAGACTGTCCCAGGCTATCAGAGAGGTAAAGCACAACTACACAGAAAGATTCCACAGTCACAAACACCAAGAACATAACGTGTGTGTGGCAAAGCATTCAGGCCATCACAGACTACTAATGCTACACCACCTGTCTGTGATGATGACGCCTTGCTCCCAGATACCATGAATGATTTCTACGCACGGTTCAAAGCACAGAACAACATGCCAGTGAGGAAAACCAGCTCTACTCCCACTGATCAAGTACTTCATCTGTCTGCAATAGACGTCAGGAAAACTCTGTCCCGAGGCAATCCACGGAAAGCCTGTCTCACTGTGTGGTACGACTGCACAGCCTCCGGCCGCAAGACCCTTCGTCTGATGGTGAGAACAGCGGAAAAGATCAGGGTCTCTCTACCCTCCATCAACACCTCATTCAACAACCGCTGCATCCGCAAAGCCATCAGTATTGCGGACGACCTCTCTCGCCCCTCTCATGGACTGTTCACCCTTCTGCCATCTGGCAGAAGGTACAGGAGCATCCGTGCTACCACCATCAGACTCCGCATCAGTTTCTTCCCTGAGGCAGTCAGATTACTCAACACCCTGCTGCCTCCCAACACTCACATGGGCTAGTCGAACACCTAACCCAGTAAGACTCATACCACTGCACACACACTAACCTAGTAAGACTCAGTACCTCCATCAGTCACTTTATACTATGGAACTTGTTTTTGCTGCTATACTTGTGCTGCTACTTTACAAAATAGCTACAGTCCATGTTCACAATTACAGTCCATGTCCTGTGCATTTACTGTCCTGTGTATTTATTGTCTTGCACTCGTCTCACACTGTTTTGTATTTGCACTTTATGTAGTCTTGCATACTGGTGTCCTCCACCTTGTGCCCCGAGTTTCCTGGGCCAGGCTCTAGGCTCCCCACGACCATGTGTACGATAAGCGGTACAGAAAATGGATGGATGGATGCATAGGTGAAAATCAACACCCTCGGACCAATCAGAATTGAGAGTGAAGAAGCACTGTGGTATAAAAATATCATAATCGTATGCTCTTTTATAGCCGCCGGCATTCTGCACTAGTCACTTTATTGTAAAGCTACAAAATGAAGTCCTGAAGCCACACAGCAGCGTGACTGGTTTTATCTACATGCTGTTAAGTCATTCCGTATTCATGCAGCATTAAGAACACAAGTGCTGAACTTTACAGAACGGATCCTGTGGTAATGCCTTCCACCAATCTTGTTAATCAGCTGCCAGTTTTATTGTTTCCCCAAAGGGGATCATCTCCGTTGAAACGGAGCCACGTAAGAGCCGTTCGCCGAGCTGTTCATCGAGCTCCTGGGAGCGAGCTGGAAATAAAACAGCCACGAGAAAAGGAATTAGCGAACGAGGGGACAGAGACGATGGAGAGACGAGTCCATTCCAGGCTGGGGGATAACGGTGGGGACGGAGATGGGGATGGGGATGGCGACAGCGATGGCGACAGCTGGCTCTGATTTATTCCACAGTTGCATTACTCTGATAGATTAAGATTAAAATGCATTCATCAATTCGGTGGCGGACATAATGCATTATTGCCCAGGAGTAAACAGGGTGCAGGCGCCCAGGGAATCAATAAGGATAATTAAAATGGGGAGATGTAACGGCCATTCCTCATTCGGCCTCAAACCTGTCAGACAACAGCATGTGTGTGTGCTTCAAGTTTGCTGTTCCTTTTAAGCCACCTTTGCTGTTTTCATGTCTTTATTATTATTTTAATAATAATAAAGTGACCAGGCTTTACAATATGATGTAATCCTTTGGAGTATCACCAACAACAATTAGAGTTATGACTCAGAATTGAAGTCAACAGATAATGTTAGAAGTAATTAGATGGTGCTAAAGTATGTGCAATTATTCATTAAGAAAGTTTGTAGGGGAAAAAAAAAAAAAAAAAAAAAAAAAAAAAAAAACCTCTGCATTTTATCATGTCTAGTGTATAAACCAGAGGTACTGTGTGTGATTATTTACTCTGGCAGTAAAATGGCCATAAGTGCACAAGCGATATGTGATGCGTTTCTTAAAGGAGAACTCCAGCCAGACATAAAACACGATGATCTTAACCGGAGCTATGGGCTTAATCTATCTGACAAATAAGATAAGTGTAGGCTAGGGTCACACTAACGACTGACATGTCACTCATATGGGGATTTAAAAAATAAATAAATAAATAAATAAAAAAATGTGATTGATGATATGGTGAAGTTTTCTCTAAGGAGATATACAGTACATTTAGCATTTTTGGAAGGAGTCTCCAGTGTCAGTTACTTTGTTTGTCGTGTCTCTTGTGAGCCGGTGGTCTAGTTGTGTGGCGTAAAGTTTGAAGACAGTATTAGATAATAAAATTGATTCAAATAATAATATGCTTCAGTTGGATTTGTTTGTGTGTGTGTGTGTGTGTGTGTGTGTGTGTGTGTGTGTGTGTGTGTGCGCTTATACAAATGGCACTAATGAGCCTGAGATGATTTAAGCATGAAGTTTCCGTGATGCTAAAAAGGTTCTAACCTTCGTTTACTCGCTAGTTAAAGTATTAAAATTGATCAGCTATAATTGGAGGAAGAGAAACACATTACAATCTTATTTTTTTTTTATACAAAATGATTTTAACATACCAAATCTTTCTCAGTTTTCTACCCAAAGTGAAATGGATTAAGGAAAGAAAAAAAAAAATAAATAAAAAATGCATTGTAGTATACAAATCAAAACTCTTGGCAAAAACTAGCATGGAGATTTTTAATGCAAAAAAAAAACAAAAAAAACAAAAACAAAACTCATTTATCCAAATACACTGAATTATATTTAGCATTTTGCAATCCTTCGGAGAACCACAGTAGGATCATTTGTCCATTCATCTCGCAAAACTGCCAGCACAAGAGCGGCGGTCATTTCCACATGCTTTGTGGTTTATTGACATCTAGTCTATGTGTTCATTATTCAGTTTTAAATACTGCACCATGGATTAATTTATGAGATATAAATCAAGGATGCCATGTCAACAGTGACCATCTCAATCTTTTTTTTTTTTTTTTTTACCCATTAGAATTATTAACACCATTACACAACCATGAACTTATCTTTTCATTCAGTTCATTGTGGACTAACAAGATTGAATAATGGACATTAATACATTTAATATTTAAGTAAACCTAAATTGTATAAATCTTTTATGTAAAGAATTTGAGTGTAGTGATTGAATGTGAAAATAGAAAAATAATAATATTTAAAGGCGCAAGCAGCGTTTAAAGGGGCCAAGCACCAAAGGCGACGCGAGTGCAGTGCGGCGCCCGAAGAACACGAAGAGGAGAAATAGAATGTACATGAATGAATAAAAGATTGAGAATAAGATTGAACAAGAAATGAACAGAACAGAGGCATTTATTTGCATGCCAAGAGGTTGAAAGGTTACTACAATTCTGAGCCACAAAAGAAATGAACCGAATGACACAAGATTACAGACACTTAAGAACTTGCACCACATGGGACTCAAAGTCCAGGGCCTTTAGAACTGAAACTTGGCGTTTATCACAGTGTGCCACACAGAGAAAGCACGTTTGTGTTGATGCTGAGGAGAGCTTCCAAGGTAAATGGTAAAAATGGTCTGCACTTATATAGCACTTTTATCCAAAGTGCTTTACACTGTGTCTCATTCACCCATTCACACACAACAACGCTAGCAGAGCTGCCATGCAAGGCATTAACTTGCCATCGGGAGCAACTTGGGGTTCAGTGTCTTACCCAAGGACACTTCGGCATGTGGAGTCACGTGGGTCGGGAATCGAACCGCCAACCCTACGATTAGTGGACAACCCGCTCTACCACCTGAGCCACAGCCACCCATGGTGACAATGAGCACATAAACGCATTAGTTAGAATGTTAAAATATACTGGATCTCCGGTTCGTAGGGCTGCCACTGACTCCCAGTGGGGAAGAAGGAGAAGAAAAACAAGTAGAAAAAGAAGAAAACTAACAAAAACAATAGGTGCCTACATACCTTTGGTGCTTGGCCCCTAATAATCAGAATCCAGTATATAAATGAAGTTCAAGCAACACTGGATTGCCAGTGGAGGTGGGCGGGGCCATGGTCTGTTGGGTTGTGAGTGCTCTTCATTATTCATTAACTCTGGAATAATAATAATAATAATATTTATTTATTTATTTATTTATTTATTTATTTATTTATTTGGAAATAAACCGTGTTGCAACTGGTAGTAAAGACACCTACATATCCTTCAGTGTGAGTGTTTGAACTAGGTGTCCTTATATACTGTGAGTGTGAATATGTTTGATTGGGTTCAGGTGTGTTGGGTTCAGGGATCAAAATGCCAATGAGCTCTCATGTGACAGAATTCATGAGTGTATTGTAGTTTGTGGCGACCATGTTTGTAGGCCATGTTATGTTCTGGGAGTGTTCACCTCTATGTTCACCTGTTTCACCACTTGATTAGTTTAAAGTGTTTATACCGTCCATGTATTTTATTTATTGTTGTCAATTCTGAGCCTTTTAGTTATCAATTCTGATGTTTGTGATTTGTTAATGTCAGTATTAATTAAATATTAAGGTTTGTTAAGGTTAATATTAACCATTAAATGTCTGTGCCAAAGGCAGCATTTGTTGTTATAATGTTTGGATAATAAACAATAATATGGATATTTCCATCTGGAAAAAAAACTTTTACATTTTTATCTATTCTCAGAAGTTAAATCGCAAAACCACATCTTTCAAACAAGACCTTTAAACCAATCATGCGTTTTGTTATTTATGATATCATAAATCAGGGTTTTATGCATCACCAACCTATCTGTGCTAAAAAAACATCACAGATATATTGGGGGGCATTTTCATTAACTAGGTAAAAAAAAAAAATCAAAAATAAGCACAAACCTGCGAGAGTTAACTAAAGCGACTTTAATATAAAGAATTTGTGAGATTTAACTGGCGAGGAAGTCTAATTTTGTCCCAGAGTGGTTTGTGATCCAACAAGCCCATAAATGCCAGAAAGCTAACTACATCAGTGCCTTATCTTATTTGTCTGAAAAGCTGGCTCGCTCTAAAGGATCACATCTGGCTAATTCATGAGTCAGTTTGTCATGTTTTAGCATATTATGCTATTTAACGTTGGCCCTGTTCATACATCATGAGACAACTGCAGTGGTTCACAAAGCCAGTGCTTTAAAACGCTACACTGAGCTACCCCGAGACTGTGAAACTTACTATTATTTATATGACAGACATTTTTTTTTTTTTTCCCCAAAGAGGTCTACGTCTGAAGGAATGTTCCAATCCCAGCATTTAACTGATCAGTTAAAATTCATTTGTGGGTTAAAATTTGTTCTTGGCTCTTGGACTCAAACACTGGAATCTCACTTGTGTTCATTTAAACCCAAGACATCAAGACAATTTCACAATGTTATTATGATTACTCTGAACAGCTTGATCAACTCATAAACATCATCAAAGGAATACTTTAGCAAAACATACTAGTGACCCATTTCCTGCTCGAAGTTTGCTTCTTTCATTCAGCTATGAGTAATAATAATTAATTGTGTCACCAGAAGACAGAAACAAAAATCTTTGGTTTATTTCGCATTTATGGAAGGAGTCTCCAGTGTCAGTACTTTCAGGTAAATTTGTAACTTTATACAGGAAAGTCTTCAGTCTACACTTTACAGTTCCTCTGTAACATGACAAGCATTTATATGTAAAGTTGGTGGACACCTAACCATCACACTCATATGTCCTATTTCCTTAAGCTGTTAAAGTTGGAAGCACATATAGAATGTCTCTGTACGCTGTAGCATTACAATTTCCCTTCACTGGAACTAAGAGGCCCAAACCTGTTCCAGCATGACAATGCTCCTGTACACAAAGCGAGCTCCATGATGTCATGGTGTGTTAAGGTTGGAATGGAAGAACTCTGCAAAGAACCCTGATCACAACCCGACTGAACACATCTAGGATGAACTGGAACACCGACTGCACCCCAGACCTCCTTGACATCCCAAAATCAGTGCCTGACCTCAACCACACTAATGGTCTTGTAGCTGAATGACCACAAATCCCCACAGTCACGCTCCAAAATCGAGTGGAAAGCCTTCCCAGAAGAGTGGAGCGCATTATAACAGCAAAGGGGGAAAAAATCTAGAATGGGATGTTCACCAAGCACATATGGGTGTGATGGTCAGGTGTCCACAAACTTCTGGACATATATTGTATTAGTTCCTTTAGACTTTCATTGCTTGTTAGCTACATTAGCCTCAAAGCTCAAGTGAACTCAAACTTCAGAAACTAAACCTGTCTTTGCTGATCAACCTTCTTGTTTAGATTTTCCCAGAATTCCTTTTTCCCAGAAAAGTCTCATTTCAAGTTAACATAACCAGGTTTCACTCATCTTTTTCTTTGTGGATGGTTCCTTCCATTTCTCAGTAAACTACCAGTCATGTCCTTTACCTGCTCATCCTTTACTAACCTTAAGGCATTCGGAATCCTTCAACACTTTCTTTGGAAAATCCACGTGTCTGAACATGCACATGAGGTTCCTTGAAGATCCACTGTGTGTGAAGTCGATTAAATGAAAGCACTTTTGAATAACGTAGCTCCAGGCTCTATGTGATGCGGTCTACCTGGAGATTCTCGTTCTAATTCCTTCCGTCTCTCTTCATTACTCTCTCTCTCTTTTTCTCAAACCGTTTGTCTCTCACTCTCTCTCTGTCCTCTTTCTCGGTGTCCTCTCCGACTCTCTCCGATGAGCTCCTGCTCTATTGAGAGGCTCTGCTCTTAAAATAAGCCTTATAGATGTTAATTACACTCGCGGGTCTTGCAGCCGGAGGAAGGGTCGGGCCGTCTGAGCGTTCGCTCCACAGAGATCCATTTCCATCCCGACCCCACAGATCTAACACACACATAACATCTCCCTACATCACAGCTAAGCTGCCGCCAGACACATATAACACACACAAAACCTTGTTACAGCTCGCAGCAGCAGGCACAGGGCCAGACGAGGCTGCCTCAAGCTAGGCGTCTGTTCAATTCTAATTTAATCCGTACACCTGAGGCCCTTAATAAGCTCACATGTTTGCTTGTTTGTTTTTATCTCCCTGCTGTCTACAGTGCAGGCTGATCCGATCCGGATATCATAGCGCTCTGACAGAATGTCCGCCTTAAAACAAGACTTTAGTTGCGTTCAGACTACTGGTGCAAATGTGATTTTTGTTTTGTCCAGACACGAACGTTCTTATTTGATCCTCAATCGGATACCCGATACCTGGTCACGTGACCTTAAATTGACTGGACAAGTGACATTTTCCTCCAGTGTTCTGAAGGATTCTTCAATTGTCCCTCTGGGGAAACCATTAAAGGATCAACATGTCAGCAGTATTTCCCTATTAGCAACGCCTCCAATTAGAACACTTTTAGGTGGATAAGAAGGCTCGATTATCCAACCAACCTTCAAGAACCCCTTTCTAAGAGCGTACCAAGTTTTACCCGTCTCTATCCTTTGTGAATGGTTTCCTCCATTTCAACCTAATCGAACAATTTACGCAGATAAGAAAGACGAATTAATAAAGCATTAATGAATTCATTGGGTAATTAATGACTCATAGCTTCCTAAAGGGGTTCTTCTTGGAACCCTGTCTGATAAGAAAAGACCTTGTTGTAGCGTTCTACATGGAACCTTTAAAGATTCTCCCAGACGGACAACCAAAGAACCATCAAAGACTTCAAGAAAAACGTTCCTTCAAGGGTTCTTCAAGGATTATTTGGATGATTAAGGGTTCTAAGCTTTCTGTCAGGTTATACATAGAACATTTAAGGGTTCCCCACACTGTAAAACCGGATAGTCCATTTAACTCAAAAAATTTGAGGAAACTAATTACCTCAAGATTTTTAAGTTGATAAAACAATTTCTTTAAGCCAAATACACTTAAATATAACAAAAATTTAACTCAAACTTGTTTGTACACTTATTTAAGTGGTTTTACAGTGTAGAGAGATACCCAAAGAACTCTTAAGGGCTTTAAAATGTTTAAGCATCAAGCTTAATTCATTGATCATTTCAAGAAGCTCATGGAAACACAGACCTTCCTAGAACCTGAACATCAATAAAGAAATTGTCTGGTTCTTTTTATATAATTGTCATGGGATTGGCTTTTACAAGTGGTTCTACGGTACACTGTAAAACCGGATAAGTTCCTTTAACTCAAAAAATTTGAAGAAACTAATTACCTCAAAATTGTTGCGTCGATAAATCAATTTCTTTAAGCCAAATACACTTAAAATATAATATAATACTGAGGCTATGACTCCATTGACTGCTCCCTGAATTTCTTTAAACCAAATACACTTAAATATAACAAAAATGTCTTGTAAATGACAAAGTTTGAGTTCAATTTTTGTTCTATTTAAGTGTATTTGGCTTAACGAACTTGATTCATCAACTTGAAAATTTCGAGGTAATTAGTTTCCTCAAATTTTTTGAGTTAAATGAACTTATCCGGTTTTACAGTGTATTCAACGGTCGTCTTGTGTTTACCGTGTTTGCGAAATTCAACACGACCGCTTCAACTTTCGAAGTTGAGATTGTGTACATGTAATTTTTTTTTTTTGACATTTCTCAATATGTTCAAATTTAAGCTCAGGTAGCAGTCAGTGGATTCATAGCCTCAGTCGTTAGATAGCTACGGCTCAGCATCCATATTTCCCAGTTGCCTAGCAACAGTGTTCTCAGATATTTAACCACTTGAACATGAAGCGGAGTGCTTGTTTTCGAAAAAAAAATTGAAAGCAGAAATTAAAGAGCTCCATTTAAACGTTGAACTATATGCCTCTATTATCATTACCGTGTGCTATAGATGTCGTGACTGTGCTATTACATTTTATGGTTGCATGTCCATGAACCTCACCTTGAAAACATACAGGCTTAACCTAGTGCATGTTTAACATGCAAAGAGACAATTAGATGAGATAAAAGATAAAATACCCCAGAAAGATGAAAATGAACTACATAAGCCTAATTTCCTTCTGAGTGACATATCCAAAAATGAAAGGCTTATTATTCTGAAATTACAATAAGAATGGTCAATTATTTAGCGCCAACTGACAGCAAACCAACGTTTTAAGGTTAAATTAAAGGGAAAAGTTTAGAAACTCAAGTTTAGAAACTCTCAGGGTGAGAAACTCTTCATGAGGAGTAAAACTCTGTACGTGCACATTCTCAAACATCTAAACTGTCTCAAGTTTCCTGTATAACGTCTCAAGACATCACCTCTTTTTTTTTTTAAAGCCAGATATCCAAATACCAAAGATATAGATTTATTTTAACATTTAAACACTAATCTAATACAATGATGTCCGATTTGATCATTTGTGCTTGACCTTACATAGATACTGAACTTTAGCTCATGTGTTACGAATCAAGAATGCTAAAATGTATTTAGCATCGTTAGCATGTCCACGGATCTCCCGTTTCTCAATTCTCGAGCTCCTGTAAGTAGGTACGTGTCATTTTCCGGATGTTATTTACAATGAATGAACCTTCAATGCGAAAATACAATGGGGGAAAAAAATTATAGGTTGCATTGACATGTAAAGGTCTTTATATGACAATGCTAATGAATTCTTGATTCTGATTGGTCAGAAGGTTTTGATTAAGTTTCTATAACAGCAGCTGCAAATCACAGGTTCATATTAATGCGCTCGTTCTAATACGTTATCGTTTCTATAGTAACAGTTTGTTCACAGGGGCTTGAACTAGGTTATGGTGAACACTCCACATAATCTAAGCAGAATAAGCACAAAAGATTTATTAACAAATCAAAACTCCTAATTTTTGATATGGTTAGGTTTTCTCTGAGGAGATATATATATTGAACCTGTATGGAAGGAGTCTCCAGTACCAGTGCTTTGAAACAGTCAGAGGTAAAGCTGTAAGTTTTCTGGAATCTTCAGAATAGATGGCTTTTTTGGCTTTTGGGTTAAAAGAAGAAGAGGAGGGGGTAAGAGGGGATAAAATCGTAAGGCCTAAATGAATGCAATTTTGAATAAATGTCCGGATTAACAAAGAAAGCTGTTTACTTTCTTCGGCGTCGTTGCCCGGAAAAGTTTATAAGAAGTTGACGAGAACAGACTGGGAACTGGGATAGCCGTAACAATTGTCTAAAGGAAGCCTATTGATGGAGGGAGGGAGGGGCGGGGTGTTGTGTAAACTGAATCTGTTTGGAGCAAAACTTTCAGAGCTAAATGTGGCATCACGGCATGGCAAGCATCTCGACGGCATCATCGGCACTTTCACTCGAGCCTTCCTGACCTTTCCATCAGTCTCATTTCTATTTCCGTATGACGTGTTGATGCTGCAGCGCTTTCGTGACGTTCCTGGGGACCTCTAGTTCCATTAGTCTCTCATCTCAAAGCTCCCTCACATCCCATAATACCCCAACCCGTCTCCGAGGCTTTATTACAGACGGCCCTTTGGAGACACGTTCCGATTATTTTACCTGAAATGCCACCAAGGAGCGTCAGGAAGATAAGCATGACTCCACCTCCAAAGACCTCTCTCTCTCTCTCTCTCTCTCTCTCTCTCTCAGTCTTTCTGTCGTTCCCTCTCGCAATGTGCTTCATAAACACATGGATGCAGTTATACAATGAGATGTTATTGGCAAAAAAAAATACCAAGCAGGATCATATACCATCACCAGAACCATCACCCATCAGTCGAATTCTTTCATTCATTAATTTTCTGTACTATGTTTTCTGTAAGAAGATTTTTATTTAACATTTATGAAAGGAGTCTCCAGTGTCAGTACTTCATAAACGTCCAAACAGGTTTTCCACTTTAAGTTTACACTTTATACCTTCTTGGTAACACGACAAGCCGCGATATTTGTCTTATTAAGTTCAGGAGAGAGAAAAAAGAAAGGCAGGTGAGGGAGTGTGCAGGTGTACGCGATAACTGGGCGTTTCACAACATTAAATGTAACTACAAACGGATAAAATGTACATTCTTTAATTTGTAAAAATGTCATTGTTGGCAAATGACACGAGGGATAGAACACTTGAGGATGTGCTGTTCAAAAACAGGACGTATTTAGGAAATAATCGATCAGTAATTCCTCTTCATCACGTCACCCCATCATTGATTATTTTCCTATAACAGCACGACTCTGTGTGTTTTATTCCTTACTTACACAATCTTCCTGGTCTCAGTCCTGCCAGCTCAGTTCCACACCCTGCATCTCCTCTGTCTCTCTCGATCTCTCTTTCGTTCTTTATTCGTCTTACTCTTTTTATAATCTTCCTGAAGTTGTTCTGGGTGCACACTCACTCACTCATACACACACACTCATGTACACATCCTCCAAGCAAAGTCAAGTCACCTTTGATTAGGTTTTCGCAACTATGTGAAATTGCCCCATGGGTGTGTGCTTGGTCATATGTGTGTGTATGTGTATGTGTGTGTGAGAGTATGCATACTGTAAAGTATATGTGTGAGTGTGTGTGTGTGTGTATGTGTTCACTTAACATCATGGGTTATTAATTCATTCTTTCGCCACATCTCTTATCCTCAGATCTCGTTCTTTCAGCTCGGGTATTGATCTTCCTGTTTCAGATTCTTTGTTGATTCTGTGGATTCTGTGTAATTTAGTTATTGGTTCATTATGGCTCGACACGGCCACTTGGGCTATTTCGTCTGGCAGTGAGTCAGACACACACTCTGAATCTTTCTCTCTCTCTGGCTGAGCCATCTAATCCAATCCTGACAATCCTCTAAAGTGGGATGATAAAATTCATATTTCATATACTGAGTGTAATACTCACAGAAAGTCTGCAGTCGGTGGAGCTGCATACAAGATAAAATGCCTTTTTTATGGAATGCCACTCAGAATAATAATAGTAATAATAATAATAATAATAATAATAATAATGATTAAAATAAATATATATTTATATATATAAAGAAGAAGAACAATAAGAACAATAACACTGGCTTCCTGGTATCTCGTTTCTTCCAAGAAGGTCAGGTGGCCGCAAATCTAGAGCTCTTCATGCTTTTCCATAAAAAAAAAAAAGCCCTGATTCTTTTGGTCTGTTCATAACCAGCATTAGAATTTGACATGTCTGGAACCAGTGTGAGTGGGCGGAGTAATATTTACACCATGACAACACCTTGAATTGAGGATATTATGGTAAAATGTGAACACTGTGATGGTTACTACATCTCAAAAACATGCCTCTAGGTGTTAATGAGTGTGTGTGTGTGTGTGTGTGTGTGTGTGTGCAGTGCTGCGATGGACTGGCGTCTCATAAAGGGTGTATTTCTGCCTCATGCACCTCTTGTGTTCGTTGGATAGACTCTTAATCCACTGCAAATCTGATCAGGATAAAGCGCCTACTGAAGACAGAATGAATAATAATAATAATCATTAGAGTAAGGTGCATTTTTATGAATTTTACAATAACAACCATGCAAGTTGGGGTCACACACACGCACACACACACACACACACATACACACCATTGTAATAACACACATCTGTTTGTTTCTGACTTACAAAGGCTTTATTAGCATGAATAGGTTTGAAAATGAAGCTATCATAAAATCATTTAAAAAAAAAAGCATTTGGAAAATATAGAGATTTTTTTTTTTTCCCTCCTCGCAACAGGTTGAACAGATGCAGATGTGTTTTTTGGTTCCTCTACTTAATGAGTAGAATGTGCAAAATTGGTGCGAGTTAGCTCGTCAGACTGGCAAAGCGCACTAATTAGCCAGATGTGTAAAGGCAGATTGGACAGAAGCATACGGCCACTACAGCTGTGTGTAACGATGTAGGAAGGGCAAAAATGGCTTGTCGTCTCCAACCATTAGTATGCGGAGGTGAAGACGAACATGATGAGATTGTTAGTCTGAGTTTTGCCAACATTCAGAGAAGGAGATATTTTGCAAATGGACAATTTTGTCGGCAGATGTGATTAAACAAGCATGAGACTGTAATTGCATTTACTTTTTTTGTTTGTTTGTTTTTCCTCAAACATGACAGATGCTTGAAAAACAATCATAAGTAACTGCAACTCAATTGTGATTTGCGTCTCTTTAATGTACCACCCCAATTCCGAAAAAGTTGGGATAGTATGGAAAATAAAGCATTCCCGAGCCAGGATCTCCATTACAGACTCATCACAGGTTTTGAGACAGTGGCGTCTGAGGGATCGGAGATCACGCACATTCAGAAGTAGTTTTCGGCCACGCCCTTTACGCACCGAGATTTGACCGGATTTCTTGAATTGTTTTATTATATTGTGCACTGTAGAAGTGCACTGTAGAAGTGCCCAAAATCCTACCAATTTGTCTTTTGGGAACGTTGTTCTCAAACAGTTGGACTATTACCTTATGCATCTGTTGGCACCTTGCTCTTGAAGGACTAGGCATTTTTTGGAGGCTCCTTACATTCTATGATCAGACGATTGCCTCACCTGTTTCATATCACCTCATTATTTCAACTTGTCACATTGCTATTAGTCGTAAATTACCCCCGTCCCAACATTTTTGGAACGTGTTGCATGCATCAATTTCAAAATAAACATTTACCTTCAAAAACTATGCAGTTGATTAGGTAAAACATCAAATTCCTCGTCTTTATATGTAGTACTTCCTTTAGAATTAAATGAGAGTGAGAGAGACAAGGCTTAGGTGTTATTCAAGTGGTTCTCTGTGTTGTCTTTATTTAATCCCATAGTATTTATAACCATGAAGAAAATGCAGTATTCTTAAATCTGAATAAATATATAAATATACATATAAATAAACAAACAAACAAACAAACAAATCCTAACAACATGTACTCAAATGGTTCTTTCCCACAGCAGACTGATCTCAGGTAGGTATCTCAGATAAATGGTACACTAACAGACTCATATAAACCCCAATGTACTGAATGCTGTCAAGGGTCTGCTCTCTGGGGACAAAGTCTTGGTGGTAAGTCTTGCCCTGATCTAATACGGAAAACCATGCGTTACCTCCTAAACTGTCCAGAATGTCCTGCACTCTAGAGACAAACTGGCGATCAGGCAGTGTTGTTCCATTGAGATCTCTATAGTCGATACACAACCTAAGGCTGCCATCTTTCTTACACATACGATTGGCAAAGCGTAGTGAGAATGGGTTTTCTCAATCCAGTCCTGGGCAATCAAGTCATGCAGGTAGTCCTTCATTTCCTGATACAGTGGCTTAGGAACTGAAGTGTACTTGCAGACAACAGGTGTATTGTCAGTCAGGAAGATACTTAGCTAAAGACCCTTGATGCATCAAATATCATCATCTGACCTTGAAAATGAATGACCCTCTTCTCGCAGCAACTGTTTCACTTTGCTTTTGCTGGAGCATAGGTAAGTGGCTTACATTAATAAGTGGACCCCACAATTCTTCACTGTTTCTTCTGTCCGCAATGGTGGCTTTTTCACCCTCACTGATAATGGCTGTTGTTGCACAATGTGATGCTGTAGCTTTTAGTACAGACTTTATTAACTGCATTGTCCCAGGCTCAATTTTCCCTGTGTGCCTGATATCATGGTCTGTGATGTTCTGCACACCGATCTTCCTTTTTTCTGAGTTAGTAGAGTTTCCAGCGGTTAAAGACTATCTGGACACTGTGGATTTACATGTGGTGTGAACAGGAGAACACTGTCCTGCTTCACATACGCCACTTTAACTTGACACTGTATCTGCATAATTGCGTGTTTTTGTATGTTCACAGGGTCTTTCATTGTTTTCGCCAAGTAGTCACTTGGATTCTCAGCAGTCACAAGATTAATGAAGCTCCGTATCTTAAATTTCTTCATGCCAGGGAAGCCATACTTAACAACCTTGTGCAAACATCCTTTACTCACTTCACTGCTTTTCATTAACTTCACTCTGCCTCATTACCTGTTCAATCACATTGTAACCTATGATTGGCTTGGATAATGTTTGATCTTGTAAGACAAGGACAGGAATGACTAACTCTTTTACACTTTCATCAAGGGAAGTCAATTTGAAAGTTATCTCTACCCATCCAGCATAAGGCATATTAGTCCCATTGGCTGCCACAAGCTGCAGACCGTCTGGAGCTTCTGTTGCCTCGGGAATGTCTTTCAGTTTCACCTCAGGTATGTACTTGTGGAGGAACTCAAAGTGTTGCTGTGAATTTTCCAAGTATTGCCTTGAACATTGGTGGGACAATATAGCTGTCTGGGTCACTCCCTGTCCCACGGAGGCAACCTGTTCCCATTTAAAGGAGTTCTATTTTGGAATCTTGCACCTCTGGTTCTGCAGCCTGCTGAAAAGTGCTCACTACTACCACAACAATAACAATAAGTACATAGTTCCGCTGGTTCCCTTTTGCTGGCAATGGAATCACTGTCTTGTCCGTGAAGGACATGACTGTCGAAACTGCTGAGGGTACCGTGATGGCAGTATTGTTGTTGTAAATTGCTGGGGTGCTGTGTTCATCTGTGGTGGAGCATATAGTGATGGCTGAGTCACATACTGTGTTGAGGCTGGTTGTTGCAGGGGCTGTTGTAAGGGTATTGAACATGGTTGCAGACTGCTAGACTGTGATGTTGTATGTTGTTGCTGCAGAACTGCATTCTGTTGGAGTTTAGGATGACAAGGCTGACTTAGATACTGATGTTGTTCATAAGTGGTGTGACTTCTTCCCCATGTTTGGTTTGGCAGCTCTTTTCCCCACTCTGCTACCCGCTGGTAACTTTGTAAGAAGTCCTCCAATTTCTGGTGAGTCGTCGTCATCGTCATTGGAGCCTTGGTACTGTCTGCAAAACACAGGATCACATGAGGGCTGTTGAATTGTTTCTTTAATTTGCATTATTTCCTCGCTTAGGCTTTTCAGTTGCAACATCAGGTCAAATTTTGTCTGTTTTGGTCGGTGTTTCGGTTCATGGACAGGTTCATTTAACTGTGTGACATGAACAGAAGCAGGATGTTTGGATTTGTTTTTGCTTTGTCTTTCAGACTCAGGGGAACACATGACATTTAATCTCTCCGACAACACGTCATCTTAAATCGTGTGATCAGACAGGAATGGCTGGAGGTCACTCTGAATGTGGTCATTCAGTAAGCCAGTCAGCACGGTATGGAGGAACATGTTTTGGACTGGAGCTGGGTCATATTTGAAGCCAGACTCATCTTCTTGTGAAGTGAACAGGAGTTTCTGTCTAAGATCAAGAACATGAATGAGAAAGCTTTGTGTTGTTTCTTTAGCACGCTGGGCCTCTGAAGTGAGCTGTTTACATAGCTCTGTGGCATTTTTCTCTTGATAGTGAAAGCGGAGGATTCTTAATGTTGGAAGCGTGAGGTCTGCTTTGCCCTCGAGATAACTATGCAACTGAAGCCCAGGTGTGATCACTCGAATGACCAAATCAATAATGTCTTGCTCAAGGTAACCCTTATTCAACCCACTCTCTGTTTGACGGTCAAGGCTTGAGAATGACAATCTGACCTGGCTCACCAATGAGGCCTGAATTTTTGAATTCTTTGTGCCATATGGCTGGTGCGATTTGTTTCTGTGATGGAGCTGAAGCATCAACCAGTGTATGATCAGTTGTATGATGACTTGTTGTGTTGTTATACTTTGTGAGACAGCAGGGCTTAAGTACATGACAGACTCAGTTGTATTATCAAGTTGTCAAAATGGTCTCTGAGCTACCTTTATCTCTCTTTCAGGTGGCCTTAACTCTGTTCTCAGCTCAGTCCCATTAACATCAGTCATTATCATATCACTTCATTTCTCACTGATGCTGAGAAACTCAGCCATGCCTCCATCCTCCAGCTCTTCTAATTCTTTTATTAATAGATGATTACTGAGGAGATTTACTAAAGACGGACGTGTTGTGTTTCCAATGTCCAAAATGTTTTTTTTTAAGAATTGGCAGAGTGCTATGCTTTCCTCGTGTCAGTCGTTCACCAATTTCTTCTAGAAGGCTCTGTTGATCAAGAAGATGAATCACCCTATAAACATCCCAGCGGTGGCACCAAAATATGTAGTACTCCCTTTAGTATTAAATGAGAGTGACAGAGACAAGGGTTGAGTGTTATTCAAGTGGTCCTCTGTGTTGTTTGAGGAGGCACCACAGTCGTCATGGTAACTCTCAAACACCACTCAGAATTTAAAATTTTAAATAAAACTTAAATACAAGTCAAAGTACATTTACAAATCACTCCTCTTTGTTTTCCATACAGTCCCAACAGATACGGTTTGAAACGCAGACGCGCTTCTCTGAATCCAGCTGTGGACTGAAGCTTTTCATTGTTAATGATGTGTGTCCATGACGTCCTGAGATCTTCAGTGTGGCTCGGTCCTGATGGGTGCGGATTTAAGGATTAAGTGCTTGGTTTTATTAAGCGCGTCACAGCAGGCGTATGATTAGCTGTTTAAGTCATCAGTCAGTGACGGCTTGTTCATATTAACCGCAGCTGCTGCATGGAACTGCTGTGGAAATGTTCTGTAATATTGACCATGTTCACACGACGCATCGCTAGACTAGCGTATGACGTGCATCGTCCGATCATCCTGTTCAAAAGTTTACACCCCCCCTGGCTCTTAATGTATCGTGTTGACTTTTTGAGCATCGGTGAATGTTCGCACCTTTTATAATAGTCGTGTTCGAGACCCTCGGTTGTCCTCGGGCAAAGGAGTCAAATATGCAGAAGATGCTGGAAAAGGAAAGAATGTGTATGTAAACTAATGACATCAACTGTACATTGTATGCATACTTGTACTCTACTTGGTTTGAAAAACATGGTATTGATGAATAATTTGTGCATAACTACTTCAATAAGATGACATTTCTTTACAGAATAAAATTAAATATACAAATCAAATTACACACATTTACACAGACATTTCAGACACCGATCATGTCTCAGATGGTCAGCTACATTTTCAGTAAAGGGGAAATTGTGTGTATTTACTGCTTTTTCAGTACAGGAGGCTTTTTCTCATCGCATTTTTTTTTTTTTTTTTGAAAGAGGTTGATTTGAAGATAAAGATGCTGTTGATGTTCACCATCAAAAGACAAAAAAAGCAGAACTGGGCTTTTAAGAGTACGGCTTCAGATGAACGAGTCCATAAGGGTGTATCTCCAGAATATAGACCACAGAAGGCATATTTTTAAAGTCCATAAATGAAAATGAGAGTGGTTTCAAATGGGTGTGTCCAGAAGTCCATAAATGGAAATGTGGGCGTGTATCTATGTCTTAATGAGTGTGGATCTTAGTCTGAGTGTCTTGAAGCGCATAAATAAGAATGGGGATTGTTTTAAATCTATATACTGGAATGAGAGCGGCTCTGAGTAGGCATGCCTTGACGCTTTAAGGAATGCGGGCGTGTCTTTGAGACCATATGTAGAAACAAGGATGGCTTTAAGTACTGTAGATGTCTGCAAATGGGAATGTGGACATTCTTTAATGAAAGCAGCGTCAAGTGGTTGGGCCTTGAAGTCCATAAATGGAAATGCAGACATGTTATTGAATCCATGTATAGAAATGAGAGTGGATCTGAGTAGGCGTGCCTTGAACCCATAGATGGCAATGTCTTTGACTCCATATATGGAAATGAAAGCAGTGGGAGTGCCTTGAAGTGCATAAATGGGAATGTAGGTGTTGTTGTATACGTATATAGAAAAGAGAGTGGCTCTTGATGAAGATGACTTTTGCTAACCTGACAGGAAGTGTGACAAAAACCTCACTGAGTGTGATGGGTTTTATTCAGAAATATTTCTTCTCATAGACACACCCATTTTCCCCAATTCAATACACACCTTCCTGTTGACAGAAAACAGGCAGAATCTCCTCAGATCTCCTCAGGATTGAAGAATTAGTGAGAGGACAACATGAGCAAGAAGGTAACAAGTGAACCTTGGTGTCTAAATGTGTAGAATTTGTAACAAGAAGCCAAGTTTGTTGCCTTGGATATGAATCAAATCATAAAAAAAAAAGGAAAATGAAAGAAAAAAAAAAAGAACGATATCTTCTAACCCTGCCCCCTCACGCAAGTAGATTCAAGTGAATATTTTCTTTTATTTATAATCCTGTCAATGGAAACAAAGGCGCTAAACAGACCACCCTCTCATTATCTCCATGTCACCTGACTGACGTCTTCCTTTACGCCCCCTCCCATCTCTTTCTCTCTCTCTCTCTCTCTCTCTGTCTCTCATACATCTCCATTCCCCTCATTCTCTCTCTCCGTCCTCCAGAGAGAAAAGACATCACGATAACGTAATTGATCAGCCGTGATGGTAATTCTTGGTTGTGCGAGATAACGGTACTCTTCATTATAGAGATGCCAAATCCCCCAACAAGAAGAAGGAGAATGCAAACGAGAACTTTTCTTCCTCTTCACACACACACACACACACACACACACACACACACACACACACATATGCTCAGGGGAGAGGAGATGGAATAGACAGCAATAACACACACTGTTGACTCAGGAGTTTCTAAATAAAGCTGTAATTCCATACAGACTTCATCCCAAAACAGCTGGATTTGGTCATTATATTGGCTTGCTGTGTATTTGTGTTAAACTTTCTTGAGTAATGTGTTTGTTAAAAATTGCTCCCTGGACATTTTGGGGACAACTTGTGTAGTTTTAATATTGCAGCACCATTTTACTGAGCAACTTTAATATTTGGAACATTGTTTGCAATTGGGATTTTTTTTATTTATTTATTTTTAATCCCAAGCTTGTTGTTTTCATTCCCCTTGCAAGACTTTATTTGAAGAACGAAGAACCTCACAGAAATCGCAAAGCATCCAGGACAACTTTTACCATTCGTTTTGAGTTGAGAAAGTGATACCACGCATTCGTTTTCTTTTCTATTTTTTTTTTTTTTACAGTGGTAGTCAAACACATCTCCAGGTACCCAGATTGTAATATGCAAATCAGCTCATTACATTGACAACCGACTTATTACGCTCGTCCTCGTTTGCAGTTGCTGAAATGAAAATCAGGATTGTGTGTTTTTTTAATTGCCTTCAATTCACCAACTTTCAGTCTTTGGAAGCAGACGCTGTTCGGACTGGTTATTATTATTACAGATGCTGTTGGGATTGATTATTACAGCTGTGAATCCGAGGCTGAGAAACAGCACAGCAGAATACTACACGTCAAACTGGATACAAGAAACTTTAACTTTCAGGCACGTGGACTGGATCACATTACGTTTATAACCTACAGTAGAAGGCAGGGTTTGATTACAACATAATGTATTGGAAAGACGTTTGGTTATAATTGAGTAATGCGTCAAAACGATCAATCATAAAGCAATAAGCCACTCAAGGGCATGTGGATAAGGGTGTACTTAGATACGAAACGAGAGTAAAACTCCCTTATCCGGGATAAAATCATCGTAACACATGACCTTGCTTTTCTAAAATGGAGACCAATGAATATAATAGAATTCAGCTTTCAATAAATAATTACATTTACTGTATTATTAGTAATATTTGCAATAAACTATTATTTCGCTACGCTATTTAGCCTGTAAACAGTAAGCTTTGGTTGCTAAGCAACATAACGGACAATGTTTACACTGTTCCATGCACAGGACAATGGCTTGCAGTGGATTAAAATGGTCTTATTAGTTTCACAAATGATCTATTAATACAGCATTTAGTTATAGTATGTGTGTGGTGCGTGAACACTTCGATCCCAGCTCAGCCAATCAGATTTCACGACCGTAACAATCTGAAACGGCGTCTGAGTGGGGACGGAAAAAAATATAATGGATAAGGAAAAGAAGACTTGCCTTGATGATGAGAGAGGTCAGAGGAGAACGGAAAGACTGGCTCGAGCTTACAGGAAGGCTACGGTAACTTAAATAAGCACTCTTTACAACCGTGGTGAGCAGAAAAGCATCTCAGGACACACAAAACGTCGATGCTTGAGGTGGATGAGAGGCTATAACTGCAAAAAACAACATCTGATTCCACTCCTGTCAGCCAAGAACAAGAATCTGAGTCTAAATAAAGACTGGAAACTGAACACAGGCTTTAATAAACCTTTAATATTTCCTATGTAAGCTGCCAATACGTTCTTCTGTTGTCAAAGACATTCTTAAAGGATATATATATATATATATACGTATGGAGACTTTTGGGACATGCTGTATTTCTCTTCAGTGTGTGGAGAGTTCGATCTGAGCTAGAGGAAATGTTGATGTGTGTACATCGAGGATGGTGCTTTTCCTTACAAAAACACACATTTGTAGCAGTTTGTTCTATAGAAAATTGATTTTGAGGATCAGTTTGGTAAATTTGCGAGAGATTACAGCCTCGAATTGCGCAGCGAAATGAGAATATTTTCCCTGTACACTCAAATGGCTTTAATCCTCCATAAACACGAGTCGGATGGAAAAGGACTCGCAATTAAGCAACTCATCAGTCGCTGTGGAGCAAGAAGGGAGCCGGTGCGCAAGGCTAGAGCGAGAACCCATCATTACTGTGTAATTATGATGTGATTATATTTTTATTACCACTAATTCTGCAGATAGCTGGCTGTGTGTACGTCTTAACGGACGGCAGACGCTGGCTTCCTTGAGTAAGTGTTATTAATTGCTTGGTATAGATAGCTGGCAGGGCTGGGATTTGACTTATGTGTGTGTGTGTATATGTGTGTGTGTGTATATGTGTGTGTGTGTGTGTGTTGTTCGACAATGTACACTAACATACGTGCTATTATTTGCTCAATGAAGAACTGTCAGTTTTTATTTCAACAGGAAAACACCAAGTGCACTTGGGTGCACTTCCTTGTCAGTGTGTGTGTGTGTGTGTGTGTGTGTGTGTGGTAACAATGATGTCTCTGTTAGCTGGATGGAACATTCTAAGCAGAGGGCAAGGGGACAGACAAAGATAAGCTGGTTTTGGAGATAACTCTCCCCTCTCTCTCCGTTCCACCCTTTCATTCGGTTCTATCCATCTCTCTTATCTCCATTCCACCGCTCAGCATATGGCAGTCCCACACTGACAGAAAGAGAGATGGAGGTTTAGTTTACACACCGGCCTCAGAAACGGTAGCCCTACTCCTCTTTGCGTACATCCATCCCCTCTCTCTCGCTCACTCTCTCTATCTAGCTCTCTTTTTACTATGTTGCTGAATAATGGTGTATTGAGTTAAAGCTACAGTTGACAATTTTAAAATACTAAACACACATACGCATAATAAACAACAAATATCAAGGCTCGTATCCCTAATGAAAAAAAAAAAATACAATAGAAACTATCAAACGAATTCTAATGGTTTCCACTACAAATATCATTACAAACCATCAGCTAACCATTAAAACCATTACCATTATTGGTTCTTAATGGTATCCACTAGATATAACATGCCATCCATAGAAGGCAAGAAATTACCAGTAGAGACCCACAGGAACCATTACAGTTTCATTGATGACGTCTCCAGGACAATCACTACACGCTCCAACCAGAAGCCGTGGATGACTGCGGAGGTGAGGGCACTGCTGAGGAGCCGAAATTCCGCCTTTAGGGCAGGTGACAAGGCGGCCCTAAGAACAGCGAGGCACAAACTGTCCTGGGCCATTCAGAGAGGCAAAGCGCACACGCCCAGAAAATCCACAGTCACTTGACGGATAGCGGCGACAAATGACGTGGCGGCGAGGATGATCACTGCTCCTCACAACGACCAGGTGCTGTGTCTAACCACGGCTGATGTGAGGAAAACTCACATCATCCTAACCCTAACCCTGACGGAAGGCTACTGGACCAAACAACATTCCTGGCAGAGTGTGCAGAGGATGTGCAGACCAGCTGGCAGATGTTCTCACTGACATCTTCAACATCTCCCTGAGCAGCGCTATTGTTCCAACGTGCGTCAAGGCTACCACCATTGCCCTCGCACCAAAGAAGTATTCAGTGTCCTGCCTCAATGATTACCATCCCGTTGCACTCACATCCATCATCATGAAGTGTTTCGAGAGGCTCGTCATGAGGCACATCAAGACCCTGCTGCCCCCCTCACTGGACTTGCTGCAGTTCATGTATCCTCCCAACCGCTCAACAGATGATGCCATGGCCACCACCCAACATCTGGCTCTCACCCACCTGGACAAGAAGGACACGTACGTTCGAATGCTGTTCGTAGACTTCAGTTCAGCATTCAACACAATCATTCCTCAGAACCTGATTAGAAAGTTGAGCCTGTTGGGCCTGAACACCTCCATCTGCAACTGGATCCTGGACTTCCTGACTGGGAGTCTTCAGTCAGTCCGGATTGGGACCAGCAGCTCCAGCACCACCACACTGAGCATGGGGGCCCCTCAGGGCTGTGTGCTCAGTCCACTGCTGTTCACTCTGCTGACTCACGACTCTGCAGCAGCGCACAGCTCCAATCACATCATGAAGTTCGCCGATGACACGACCGTGGTGGGTCTCATCAACAAGAACGACGAGTCAGCATACAGAGAGGAGGTGCAGCGATTAATGGACTGGTGCAGAGCCAACAACCTGCCTCTGAACATGGACAGAATGAAAGAGATGGTTGTTGACTTCAGGAGAGCACGGAGCGACCAATCTCCACAGAACATCGACAGCTCCTCCGTGGAGAACGTCAAGAGCACCAAATTCCTTGGTGTTCACCTGACAGAGAACCTCACCTGGTCCCTCAACACCAGCTCCATAGCCAAGAAAGCCCAGCAGCACCTCTACTTTCTGCGAAGGCTGAAAAAAACCCATCTCTTACCCCTCAACCTCCTTAGTGAAACATCTTCTTAGTGAATCAAATTTTAAATGATTTCCTTCCGTCTTTCTACTTGCAGATGTCCATACACAGTACGGACTCCAAGAAACGTCAGCATCACCATATACGGTCTCAGCGATACACCTTCAGTGGTCTGTAATCAGCAGACAGGGCTTATTGACTCGGGGAAGTCTGAGCTCTTGAGAAAGTCTGATTTTTCTGAGTGGGAGTTATGAGTTACAGCCTCTCACATTGATTTTTCCTTTCCACTTCTGTCTCGCAGTATTATAGAGTATTAATGCACATTAAACACTGCGTTACTACTCTGACCCCATGTGCACAGCTTACAATGAATCACTGCTAGTAATCACTATTTATTATTGTTGATAGATATGCTTAATTCAGGAACGATTCAGCCTTTTCGAACGAGTCACTAAGGTGAATCAGTATCGATCACTGAATCGTTATTCTCTTTCTGTTGCCGTTGGCGTGATTAGCTACTGTTTGCATTGGAGCCAAGACTTCGTATATGATTACCCAACAAAGCTTTCTGTAGAATCAAGCTATACATTTATTTATCTGTCATAATTTCTTTCAAATATATTTTGTCATATGTGCAATTGCTTTGTGTCCCTTAAGTCAAGATTTGAGATTGACTTTTCATTCCAAACATCAATTGACTCAGTGAATTCAACGAGTCACATTCAAATGCATGTGAAAAATTATTTAAAAATGGACAAACAAGCAAAGTATAACATAAATAGCAACATTTATTAGCTGATTTACACTACTCATGCTATCTGTTGCCTGTCCGAGTGCACAGATCTGAACGAATCATTTAACTGAATGGAATCGAGTCATTTAAAAGACTCTCTATAGAATAATGACAATTTTGGGGGTTTTGTCAAAGAATATTAACAAATTATTAAAACATATCAGGTTTAATATTAAACACTGCTTTGGTGCCAATGCTAACATGGCTACAGCTAGTAGGGTGCGAATGCTAACAAGGCTATAGCTAGTAATTACAGCTTAATATTTACTGGAAATAATGCAAAACCTTGACTCATTAGCAATTTTTGGTTTGACAGTTGCTGGAAATGTTTTATGAAATCAGTCTCCATAGCATTAGCATTGCTCTATATTAGCATTTTCAGTTAGGCATGTCCATACAGACAGGACGGCAAGTGCTAATGCTATCAAAGCTAACATTGAAATAGAAATACTTGAGATTTCCATGTATTCAAAAATTTTAAAAAATTAAAAAAAAAAAAATGTATATTTTATTGTGGCTATTTATTTACTTATTTATCTAATCATTGTCTTATGTATGCATGTATGTATTCATGCTTTTATATTCGGGCATGTACAGTATTTTATTTATGTAATTAATATTATTGTATTAATTTATATAATCTTGTTATTTATTTATTTGTGTTTATTTGTCTTTGTATTAAATTTATCTATTTAGAGTTGCCAATTTACTTTGGTATACCAAATTCAGTAACTATTAATGTGGCAAATCATATTTGTTTTTCTTTGTTTGTTTGTTTGTTTGTTGATTGATTGGTTGGTTGGTTTGTTTGTATAGAGGGTATCAGGATCTTACTGATTTAAAAGCCCATGATTTTTATATTTTTTTTTTTTCTAAAGCAAAGCTACAAAGCTACCCCTTTATTCAGTATACAACATCTTAATACCTATTAAACTGGCAGTTCTGTGTCGAAATAGTTAGGTTCGTGTCTCTCTTGTTCCAAAACACAAATGTTTGTTTTACAAAATATATTTGCAATGCCATCGTCCTGTAGAAATTTAGTTTTATATTCATTAGTATAAAAAGTGCCCTTCTTGTGTGGGACGTTTTTTTCCAGATGTTAGGATCATTCAGCCCAAGCACCCCGTAAAGCTGCTGAGAGCTTCAAGATTCTGAAGTTCGTTAGCAATTGGGTGCACAAAAGATATCAGAAAATGTGTTGGTTGTTGGTGGAATGACTGAAATAAAATAGGAATTAGATCTGTTTCAGAGAGCAAATATCAGAATGCATGAGCCTTTATACAGCTGGATTTAAGACCCGATGGTTCCACCAACTCTAGCTCGGTTTTGAGTTCAAATCCCAGAAGCCACCCGAGCTGAGACCCTTAAGCGAGACCCATAACATCGAACTGTTCAGCTGTGTGTGAAGGTCAGTGAGAGGTTGTTTCTTTTTAATGACTAATCTTTTAAGTAACGTGGGTTTGAATTTTGAATTGGAGCCTGTGGTGATATGATGCACGCAGTGACGCTGTTTCACACCGCTTTGAGTCACACGTAAACTCCAGCCAACAGAATCCTCTCTCATGATTCATATCCTCAACGTGTCCTCCGTGTTTACGCACGAGCTGGTGTGAGAAAGAGCGTTAGAGACCACGCTACACAGGAGTGGAATTCAGATGCTAGCTCTCGCCCGCCGTTCTGAACATGCAATTAATCAATTCATCTTACACAAAGAGCTCTATTTATATCCACTCTGAGTGCCTCTCGACGGCTACATGGTACATCTCACGCCCAGGGATGAACATGAAGCACGCACCTATGCAAAAAAAACACACGCTAAGATTAAGAACTAGAAACTGGCTCAAATCGAAAGCCTCAGAAGCACAAAGACTACAGAAGAAACCCACAATTGAGTGGCCATTTTGTATCCCAATAATATTTTATACAATACACATTTACATGCATGTTAAATGGAGTTAAAAGGCATTTTATACACAGGTAAGTCCTTCACAACAATATATGTGCTTGGTTTCAGATAAATATCTTAAAACATCAATAAAACCTTCGGAAACTACAGCACGCTCTGATAGACCACACATTTTTATCTCTCCCAGGCCACTATAATTACACTTTACCTTGAAATATAAATCCATTAAAGAAAATACTCCAAGAATCATATTATTTCTATGAATCCATTCACCATCTCATGCTTGAAACATCTTTTCAAGGAAATTGACATTTTAGTTCAACACATTCACTCCAGTGTAGTATTTGGAACAGTCCACATGTCACATGTTGAACAGGAAGTTTCATCATTCGTATTTCCTGTAGATCATGAGAAGAAGAAAAGTCTCATTCTTGTTTTTTTTTTGTTTTTTTTTGTTTTTTTCTTCTATATTTTAAGCGATATTGACTGATAAGGTCACTCCGAAAGTATAACACTGTTACCCAAATTATAGATTGAAAATAAATGATTAAATCAAAACTAAAATAAATCATTCAGCAATTCATTAGAATGTCCTTACTGTCCTCGTGCCGTTAGCATGGACGCTAGACAGCTACGTATATTTTGTACATTTGATAATCCTACGCTTTAAATAATCCAACGCTTTAAAACTCACCTCTGTTGCTCTTCTAAGAGCAAAATTACAGTGAGTTAGCAAAGAAAGTTTTTAACAAATGCACGCTTTCTTACATTCATACATTACAACATGATCAAAATGAAGTTTAATTTTTAAGTTATACTACGGCTAAAAGGGCTAAATGGCACCAAAACCGTGGCATCACTCAGATACTCAATCCATTTGTTTTTTTTATACACACCAAGAAATCCACAGTTAGCAAAGCGAAGCAGCCTGCTAGGTTAGCTTAACTCGATGTAGCTTAGCCGGCTTAGCGTAGAGCAGCCATCCTGATCCTCAACAAATGCCTACAAGATTGTAATAGATAGAGAGGGAAATAAAATAAAAAAAAAAATAAAAAAAACGTATTAAAATCTAATAAAGGAAAATAAATGACTTTCTGTGTCTGGTGACATTTTACACCATTCGCTAAATTCCAGGGGTTTCAACGTAATGGGTGTTTCTGGAGGTGTGGCGAAGACGCCCCTTACAAAAAAAAAAATATGACAGCTCATCTATTTATTTATTTATTTATTTATTTATTTATTTATTTATTTGCGCAGGCATTTCCCAGGATCAGCGCTGTAAGACGAAGGACAGCACAGTCGTACTGTATCGGTAACTGTTTCTCGATGTTTTTTTAAATGCTAAATGAACTCGTTCTTCAAACTGTCAACTTTGCTCTTTCCGTGTAAGTAAAGTTGAGTATGCAGACGTGGATAGTTATGAGTTTGTTTTTTATAATCGGGGCGACGATATGGACGGGTGTCTGAAGTCATTTCAGAACGAATGCGAAAGGGTGTTTGGTGCGAAACCCCTGCGATCACGGGTAGATGGCTAGCTTGTTGCTAGCAAAAGACGAACACGGAGGCGTCCGTGTTTTTTTTTTTCCTCACTTTGCAGCTAGAATGCGTGGAGGAGGGGAACGAATTACCTCAGCTTTACTCAAGTATAAAAAGCCATGTTGTTTTTAAATAGAGCTAAGTACATGGCACAAAAAAAAAAAAAAAGATGCTTTATTATTCACCAGATGGAGTAATTAGCGTTCGGCAAATGCATTAGAGGTTTGACATTCTTTTCTACCGCACGTTTCAAATCGCAAAGGTTAAATAGCGTTAACCGACGGGTTACTCAGTCACTTAACTGCACTGTCGTTTTTACAAAAGGAGACGCGGCTAATGGAGGGCTCATCGCAGACAGCTCGATTAGTTACCACCAATGGCAGCTTATTAATTTACATTTCTATCAGAGGCGCACCTGTGTTCCTCCTCTCGCCCCCTGTACGCTTGGCATCTCCGCTGTAAGGGATCATTATAGACATTAAAATCACATTACACACCCAGCCTTGGCCCTACACACACACACACACACACACCTAATAAACATCAAGCTCACACACAGACAGGCTTACAGAGACACACTTCATTAGTGGGTTTGCCCATTACACTGCTCTGGACTCTCTCTCTCTCTCTCTCTCTCTCTCGCGTGCCCAGACTCATCATTTGCCAAAAAATGCCATTAACCAAAAAAACGTAATTAGAGGAAGAAAGAAGCAGAGAGAGAATCAAAAAGACGCTCTTCAGAGAGACGTTTCTGTTCTGACGTTAAAAAGATAAAAGCACAGCATGCCGCCCCTCCTACCATTTTATATTTTACACACACACACACACACACACACACACAGACACAATACATAGAATCTGTCTCTCTTTCTTACTTTACCTCCATCACTATCTGCCTTCCTTCCCTCATAATGTTTTGTTATATCCATCCATCACTTCTCCGTCCCTATGTCATTCTTTCTCTATTTTTCTTTTCATCACTACTCTTTCGTTCTTTCGTTCTTATCACATCCGGCCCAATCCTGTCACAGTATCCCCTTCTTGCTCTTTTTCTTCTTTCTTTCCATCACTGCATATCCCACCTTCTCTCGGTGCTGAACTTCCTTCCTTCCTTTCTTTTTTGTCTCTCTTTCATTAGACTCCTCCCTCCTACAACAGTATCCCTCTCTCGTTCTTACTTTCTCCATTTTAACCTTCTTCTATCACTAGAAGCTCCTCTGTCCAATCTCTTTTGATCCCGCTATTACTAGGTTTCCCTCCCATTAAAGTCTCTCCATCTCTCTCTTTCTCTCTCTCTCTGTCTCTCTCTCTCTCTTTCTTTCTCTCACTCTTTCTCTTTCTTTCGCTCTCTTTCTCTCTTCCTTTCTGTCTCTCTTTCTTTCTCTCGCTCTCTCTCTTTCTTTCTCTCTCTCTCTCTCTCTCTCTCTTTCTTTCTCTCGTGCTCTCTCTTTCTTTCTCTCTCTCTCTTTCTTTCTCTCTGTCTCTCTCTCTCTCTCTCTTTCTCTCCGTCTTTCTTGATCCCAAACTCAACACAGAGAAGAAATAAAGCTTCTTTTCGATTATAATGGGAACTTATCTCTAAAAAAGACGTCATGAAAGACTGACGCGTTTTCTCAGTGATCAAACAGAGGGATTTACATGATGTGTGTGTTTGAGAGAATGAGAGAGAGAAAGAGCGAGAGATGTGTAAACTGGGATTTGGTGGAAGGATTCTGCGGTGTTGACTCAGTCTCAGACTCATCACCCTTTAGATACTGTGAGATACGGCAGAAATCTCTTATCACAACACATTAACACATTTTCACACTCGGGGTTGTGCTGTTATAGGGAAATAATCAGTGACAGCGTGGTGTGATGAAGCGGTATTCGACGGCGCTGTGCTAGAAATCAAAACATTCAACAAGGAATAGGAATAGGGATTTTGTGTGATGACACTTGTTTGATTTTTACATCAGTCAAAGTCGTGAGAACATTGTTTGCTAGGCAACTGGAATTGACCGCATGGCAGAAGCTAGCTAATGACTGAGGCTAATCATTCTCTAGCTAGCATGTTGCTCTTAGGTCTTAAATCCTGTTTGACGACACAATGACAGCGGAAATGAAGCCAAACCGCCCGGTTAAATTACTAATAAAGACTCTGTACTGAAAAAAATACGTAGAATAACGCTTAGCATCAACCACTAACAAATGTGTGTGTGTGTGTGTGTTGGTGTTAAAAAGGTATCAGCCATGTGCTAGCCTCTACATGTGACTGATTGGATTCGGGTGAGATTTACGCGCTTTGGCCGTGCCTTGCGCTTCCCTCGCAGAGGCTGTTAGCTTTAGCGTTAGCCTAGCCTCTCTCTGTCTTGTCACTGAGGCAATCAGGAAAATAAGACCTGCGTGATTTACTCCGGTCTGGCTGTGGGCCTCGTACAGCGCTCCTCTTTTTTCTCTCGTTTTGCCGAGTGATGGATGACGGGCGGATCACTCATTCCTTATAATGTGCGGAGAGAGGCTATCAATCAGGCCAGCCCGGACTCCGCCCCCCCTGGCCTCAACATAAGCTCTCTTTCATTCTGACAGCCGTTGCTAATACATCTCTCCTCTCTCTCTTTCTTTCTTTCTTTTTTTGTCTCTTACTCTCTCACTCTCTCTCTCCGAGTCCATTTCTCTCTATCTCACACACTCACTGAGGTTGACAGGTCGCACTAATATATCAGAAATCTGCAGGCCACAGGGGTGTGTTATTTATGATCGAGACCCTGACACTGAAAACACCAGCGCAGAACTGACGGAAGAGAGGGAGTAAAAAGTGTGTGGCGTGAACCGCTGACCCAGACAGTCCCATGACAAAGCAAAGGAATTTGGCCTTCACGGATTAATCCTTGCACATAATAAGTTTCCACTGATGCTAAATGGTGCTTAGCCGAGACGTCCTCGCTTCTTTACATATTCACCTCAGATGACACCTTTTAGCTCACTACAAGCATTTCATAAGATCCATATTAAAATCAAACTGAAAGTGTCTGCAAAAACTTACTAGACTGTACCATTCAGGCTACAAAGACTTGTCACAGTACTCCCACAAAAGTTCACTTTCATACCTAAAGGATATAATGTGCTTTTAAAACTCATTTAAGTTGCATAATTAGACTTTAAACACCACTGCAGGACTTTACACTGCCTCCACGGTTACACCGTTCGTACCGCAGGGAACTGAAATGTACCGTACTGTCATCTAATTCACTTTTAATTGATGCTGAAATACGGGAAAACTAGCATAACTAGCAAATTAGTGTAAGAACAACTACACCGAGTTTCTCAGAGATCTGAATCTCTGTTAATGTCCTGCCTTCAAACCTTAGGCCACGCCTCCTACCTGAGTCTCATGCTGGCGTGACGTGACACCAAAAAGAAAGGGGTTTGGCTTCGAGATGGACACGTGACTGTTTTCATCTGTGTAACGTGTCCATCTTTATAGATAACAATGTTCATAACCTTGAGGTTTATGGATACAGGACCGCTTACTTGCCTCAAGTCATCATTTGGAATTCGGACTGAAGACGTGAGTGAATTTTTGCCGCGTCGTCCCTTTAGTCCTGACGATCAACATCTTCAAAATTCCTCAGCTGTTTTATTGTTGACTTTCAATAAGGAATGGTTTTCTTCCAACTGATCGGAACAAAACAAGCCATTTTATTAGTTCCTCCTCTATTTTGAGAAGGTACAGTACGTATGTCTTTTAACACCGCTTAATCCATTTTAATTCCTCTTTGATTTCTTTTTTTTTTTTTTTTTTATTCAGAACATATCAATTTTACTCACATTTAACAAAAAATAAATAAATCAGCACGGACGTCGTGTCTCGGAAATTCCCGAAATAGAAGCCGAGTCGATTGCAATGAGAAAAATTGGGGGGAAAGTTTAATTAAAAGGTTTATTTATTTATTTATTTATTTATTTACTTTTAATTAAAAGTAAATTATTCTGCACTTGAAATCAAAATAGAAGTTTGTGGCTTTTAGTATAAATATGTTCACTTTAAGGTTATCGATAAGCTATCATGCCTTAAAAAACAATGACAAAAGGCGCATTTAGAAGATATACACGTTCAAAATTTACAGTCCACCGATACGGATCAACAATTTTGCCGACATCATTCTGCACTTCAGAACATTTTTCTGTCCAATCAAATGCTGTCTAAAATCTGAAGTGTCCCGCCCCCCTACATTATAAACATCTACGGTGCTAACCACGGGCGCAAGCGCACATTTGTTGAGGAGTATGCAAGATCAATGTTAGCGCCCCCCTGCATTCATTTGTCATATTTGTCATCTGATCTTCATCAGAGTCGCTCACAATGTGCTTCAGTTAACAACACACAAAAAATTATAATCCTTCATGTCCTTACTGAACACATCCCATTAAACATTCGCAGTTCTGTGGAAGAAGTAAGTAAATTTGTAAGTGACTACCTTGTTGTAGTTATCAAGATGATACGTTTTAGTAATATATCCTGTGTGGCCCGTTCCTACCTGTTCTCTCCACCTGCTTGGCCATTTTTTTTTATATCATCTCTTCGTTGTCCTCTCCATCTTCCTGGCTTAGACCATCATCGTTGTGTTATACATACTACAATGTTAAGTGTTTTGGGCCATATTCTATTAGGATTTAATGGTTTGTATTGGTTTCCATTTGACATATCGGGTGGGGGAAATAAGTATTGGATGCGTCAACATTTTGTTTCAGTAAATATATTTCCAATGAGGTTATTCACATGAAATTTTCACCAGACATCAGTATTAACTCAAGAAATCCGCAAATATAAAGAATTCACAACATTAAAGTGCATAAATAAGGTTACGTGTAATAAAGTGGAACGACACGGGAAAAAAGTATTGAACACGCTAAGAAAAAGCAGTTCTCCAAGGCAAGGTAAGGCAAGGAACCAGGTGAAATCTGTAAGTAATTACACCCCCTATCTGTGTAAGGGTTAGTAAATTGATGACAGAGTTATGTTGCTTCCACTTGCGGATAATGGCCCCACTGGTGCTTACTGGACGATTCAGAAGTTTTGAAATACATCTGTATCCACTGTATATGCCACCAATAGAACCCAACACATTAAGAGTAGAGGTACTTTCCATTAAAACCAATACACTTCCTAGTATAACCAATAAAAACATTATCATTTCTGTAATTGTTTCTATTGTCCTTATTAGACTCCCATTTTACATCTTCTGCTGTAAAGTCCTCCTCTGAGTTACTCCAGACTGCTCGTCGATCCTGACATGTGTGGCATTGCCTATCAATTCCGCACCTGTCATGCGAAGTAATTTAATACAGCGCTATTCTTGGTCAGCCTGCGGCAGTGTTCGGTTCAACATGGCTTCAAAAAATTTGCCTTTTCCTACACCATGACCTTCAGTTACAAAACATTTCAGAGTGGAGATGTCCACTCACAAATCAACTCTGCATTTTATAAAAACACACCCAGGAAGGTTTAATTGATTTCGGTATTTTTGTGCTGATGCTAAACATCATCCGATTGACTCCATTTGAGGGAAATTGTGCACAATTTTATGCTTCTCATTTCCAAGGAGAGATGGAGCGTATGTTGGATGAGTTGACGCAAAAGTCTTTACATCTACATCTTCGAGGTCTCCTTATTCTGCATAAACCATTGATAAATATCATGAATCATAAACAGAAAAGAAAAGCATTTGATTGCCTGGTCCAAATGTTTTCACATAATGTCAGAGCTTCGCTTGCTTTTCTCCTTAAAATCGATTTTATCTTTTATAGATTAACCTTGAAAAAAAGCCTCAGCTCTTTTTTGACATTATGTTGGAGTGTCGCATTCACCCGCTCTCGGCTAGGAGTTCTAAACAAAGGCAGCCTTGAAGACCCAATCAGCACGCCTGCTTACCTTGAACAAGGTAGCGAATGGATTCATGTAATTTCCCCTTCTCAATAACTTTGCAACTTCTCCAGCAGTCAAAGGCCTCACCGAGCGGGAGCCTCTCAGAAGGAGCACGATTCCTCCTCGGCTTTCTCACGGCAGGAGGTCTCTCTCTCTCTGTCTCTGTCTCACCCTCCTCGACGCAGCTGCACTGTTTCTCGCCTCTCTCTATTTGTTAACTCATCCTGTTGACACAACGCACAGGCGAACGAGCGCGTCAAGGGCGAGCGAATGGCGGCGCCGGAGTGTGGAGGTGGGAGGAACTCGGCAGGAACTTTGTCAAAAGCTGAAAATCCCGCATCCTGGTCGGTATGTACAGATGCACTTGACACACAGCTGCCCTCATTCAGCACTCATACAATCGAAATGCAAAAATGGAGGTTACGTAATATACATTTTACTGATATGGTGCGTGATAATTATGTTATTGAGTCAAGTTTCTAACAAACTCATGAAGTTGATGGTTTCTCCTTGCTCCTTAATGGACACTGTGGTCCTGATGTGTTTACTCTTTCATGTGTAAGTTCTCTAAGTCTCGGGCCAAACAAAAGTCCAGAAGTTATGTCAGTATTTACGTAGAGAAAGTTCCTCGTATTCAGAGCTGGGTTACACACATGCCTAAGTTGGATTTCTGGGTGGTTAAATCAGATTTATTCAAATCCCATGTGTGTAGTTTACTCATCCAAGGTTGCCAGATCTTTCTTGAGTAGAAACATCTGTCATGGGGGTTTTCAATAACATCTAGACCACCATGTTTAAACACAAGCACTTACCTTAAAGCCTGAAAAAAATCAAATTAAAATCAGGGATAGAAAATGCAGACTGAAGAAGCAGAAAAAAAAATATTGTCAAATATAATAAGATGTATCATAAAATCAAGAAACAATTTAACACACACACAATAAGAGAAAGAGAGAGAGAGAGAGAGAGAGAGAGAGACAGAGAGAGACTTGATGCTTTGGCAATATTGTATGTAAACCATCATGCCAAGAAAGTACTTTGAATTGAGAGCAAGAGACTTTATGGTTGAGTTACGGATACTAAAGGATATTAGTCCATATCATTTGCTCTCTCTCTCTCTCTCTCTCTCTCTCTCTCTCTCTCTCTCTCTCTCTGTCCATTCTAATTCAATGCCTCTGCTGAAAAATGGCTTGTTGAAGCTCCACCTTCAATGCAACATTACACTTTCTCTGTCTTCAGTCATGCAAGAGTGTGTATTGGGGTGTGGAGGACAGGTGTGTGTGTGTGTGTGTGTGTGTGTGCTTTGTGTTTGGTTATAATGTTATTTATCATCACAGATATAAGTGTAGTCATGTTCATCTTACTGCACTGCTCAGTTTTCAGGAATGAATTATAGCTCTTTACAACATTATCCATATTTTGTACTTAGTCTGCCACTGTTCACTGCAAATGCTGAAAGATCGAGTCTACGCTGGATCAGTTCCTGCTCCAAACATGTTGTTGGTCTGAAACCATCAGAACCGAGGATATGTCAAGTACAACTTGTAAAACCCTATATATATATAGGGTGTATGGTGGCTTTGGCTTAGTGGTTAGCACGTTCGCCTCACACCTCCAGGGTTGGGGGTTCGCTTCCTGCCACGGTGTGCAGAGCTTGCATGTTCTCCCTGTGCTCTCCCCCATGCTCCGCCAGACCAAAGACATGCATGGTTGGATGATTGGCATGTCCAAAGTATCTATAGTCTGTGATCGTGTATGTGATTGAGTCCTGCAATGAATTGGCACCCCGTCCAGGGTGTACCCCGCCTTGTGCCAGATGCTCCCTGGGATAGGCTCCAGGTTCCCCGTGACCCTGTAGGATGAGCAGTATAGAAAATGTATGGATGGATATATATCCAGTAGTACTGTGCAAAAGTCTTAGGCACCCTAATTTTTTTAGTACAAACTTCATGGAGACGACTTCATAATTGTCACATATTCCCATCATTTTATCAGTGTGGTTCACATATGAAGCTAAACTCTATCTCTCTCTCTCTCTCTCTCACACACACACACACACATACACACATATTGATTTGGAGATCAGAGACCTGCATGGAAATCTTCACAGGGAGCCTGTAACCCCATTTACTATAATCCCACTTCCTGCTCGAGTATGTTTTAATCAACACAGCTTCCTGCAGACATCACCGTGCTGCTGATTAAAACTGGAACATATAACACACACACACACACACACACACACACACACACACACACACACACACACTAATCTTTCATTCAATAGTCAGCGCTTTACTGTACTCACCGCTTTGTCTTTCACACACACACACACACACACACACACACACACACACACACACACACACACAAACTTAATTCAATCACTCAATTCTTCGGTTTCACCTTTGTGGTAGTGGGAGCATATACAACCTGAACAAATTGCTCCAATGATTCCTGACATGGCACACACACAAACATACACTCACTCACTCACTCTCACACTCGCTCTCTCTCTCTCTCTCTCTCTCTCTCTCTCTCTC
>JANDJT010000217.1:28413207-28427243 GCA_024331685.1 Stegophilus panzeri | reverse complement strand
CTCTCACTCTCTCTCTCTCTCTCTCACACACACACACACACACACACACACACACACTCACTCACTCACTCACTCACACTCTCTCTCTCTCTCTCACACACACACACACACACAAACATACACTCACTCACACTCTCTCTCTCTCTCTCACACACACACACACACGCACACACACACACACAAACATACACTCACTCACTCACTCACACTCACACTCTCTCTCTCTCTCTCTCTCTCTCTCTCTCTCTCTCTCCCTCTCTCTCACACACACACACACACACAAAGCGTGCTTTTATAAATGCAAAATAAATGTGTCACACGACTCCCCATCTCCGGACGGAGTCAGTTTCGGCTTTATCGGAGAGGTAGTAGCCATAATTGGGAGCACATTTTGAGCATATTTTCTGGAAAACACTCCTTAATTAGATTTGGCGCAGGGCCTGGGCGAAAGGTTAGTGAAAGTGGAGTCAGGCTGTTTCTCTTCTCGGAGGTTTAACCTGTGAAAGCGGGATATTTAACTCCCTGATTATTTATCTTTTCTGCTATTTCACTGGCCGCCGGCGATCTTGGAGATCCGCAGCGAATCGGTGTGGCAGATTTGTTGACATTTTTGTCCTCTGACGAGACCGAAACAGGAGGGACACGAGGGAGGTAGATAAATGTAAACACACCTCAGAGAATGAGAGAGAGAGAGAGGGAGAGAGAGAGAGAGAGGGGTGTCTGATTGAAGCGCTGGAAAAGACAGATGTATAGCCTTCAATTCTTCTGGTTTTTACATAACCTAACAAAATATTTCAGTAGTGAACGGAAAGCCAGGGCTTGTCAAATATTTTGCTGTTCCATTAGAGAAAATCATTCCAATAACACATCGGTAATGATGCAACTAATGGTCCTGCTGTTTATTTTAAGAGATTGACATCATGTCAGTTTAATCAGGTTAACCAGAACTTAACCTTCTATAAAAAAAAAACAAACCAAAAAAACAAGGTAAACCCTACAAAAGTTCATTCATTCATTCATCTGTAGTAAATGCTTATATCCTGGTCAAGGTCTTAGTGGATCCCAAAGCCTATCCTGGGAACACTGGGTGTGTGGTGGAATACACCCTATATGTGATGCCTGGCCATCAAAGGTCACTATGTAAACACATATCCACACACTAATTCACACTTAAGGGTCACCAATCTACCTACCAATTAAACCTACCAGCTTGGAGAACCATAAAACCTGGAGGAAATCCATGTAGACACTGGGACACTGGAAGAACATACAAAGCTCCATACAGGTATTAACCTGAGCTTGGGCGAGAACTGGGGACTTCAGACCTGTGAGGTGGCTGATCACTATCTGTTGTACCACCATGCCACAAGATTGGGATACTAAAGAGTAGGTGAATGCACTACATACATCAGTACTGGACAATCAATTTGGTGGCCACTTTTAGACATTTTGGACCTCCTCCAAGTCCATGCTTTTGATGATGACAGTAGTGCACCAGTGCTCTGAGGGTACATGGGTGTAAAAAAAAAAACAAGCATTTTTCAACTAGCATCATCATGAACTTGACATGTCATTACTCCTTCAAATGCTTTACTGTGGTGACCAGTGAGACCTTTCTCATTTTCCATTCAGAGATGAATAAAGTTCATAGCCGCTTCATCAGTCCTTTCACCAGAAGAGAAACAAAAAAATAAAAAATCGCACCGACAAATATGAATGATGTACCATGGTGAAATCAACTACCCTGCAGCTCTATAACAAATGATGTAGGCTATAAATGGAATTAGACAATCGATCATACTTGGCTTAATCATCTTTTTTTCCACATAAGTGGCAAACCTACACTCTTAGAAAAACAGTTTCTTAAGGGTTCTTGGGATGGTTGATGGCTATAGCTTGCTAATTTTTTTTCTACTTGCCAAGAAACCCTTTACTTATGGGTCATACAGAGACCTCTTGAGGTTTCCCCCGAGATGGACAAACTGGATAAGACTTTACTGCATAGATATTTAACTTCAGTTCTGCACAGTTTAAAGTTTTCCCCACTGCAAACACACTTGATCCAAATGATCACCTAATTATTAAGCTCTTAATGAGGTGACCCAGGTGTGTTGAGAGTAGGGAAAACCTCTAACTGTGAAGGGGGTCCACAGGACTAGGAATAAAAACCCTTGCCTTAAAGTAGATTAATGATTAGAGCAAGTAGAGCTGTTGCTTCACATCTCTAGAGCCCAGGGTTTAATCCTGGGGTCTGCTTAACTATCTATGTGAGTTTTACATGGTCTCCCATGTCCATGTTCCTCCAGGTTTCCTGAAAAACCTTCTGAAAAACATGGTTCTAAGTCGATTGCCTACTTGAGTATGTGATGCCTCTGTGATTGACATGGTGTCCTGTCAAGGGTGTACTCATGCCTTGCGGTCAGTGTCCCCAGGATCGGCTCTGGATCCATCATGACCCTAAAACAGGATCATGGTGTGGTGGAGCCAGATGAAAAGTGGAATTAGTTACCGTGCAAAGGCTTTCCTATAATACAGCAGATCCCAAAGTGTTTTACTCCTCTTTGTGACATCAGACCGAAGGTACACACCCAAAAAAAGAAAAACGCTCCTCGTTTAACAGCTCCAGAGGTGCTCAAAGGACAGTTCTTTTTCCGCACCCCTAGTGTTTTGGACGGTATCAGAGTGTGGCTGAAAGGTGGGGCGGTCCAAATCACACACGGCCGGTGATCGCTGATTGCAACGGAGGCTCTCTACCATCCAGGAGGCAGGGGCAGAGTATAAAAGGGCCCGCTGGGTGCGTCAAGGTGAGCGATCTCCTTATGCTAAAACAGCTGACTCTCTGTCTCTTTTGTTGACTTTTTCCAGAAGACTACACTGATAAGGATGACAACGCTCCGCGGCTGCCCATCGTCGCTGCCCATCTGTGGATGTTTTTCTCCCACTCGGGAATCCCGCCGCTACACTGCACAACTCTGTCCTGTCGACAATCTCAGCTGGGAATAGGGATCACCAGACCGCCGTCGACATACCCTTCACTCCCTTCACTCCTTTCCTTCCCTTTCTAAATATTGTAAATAAAACTGCACTAATTCCCCTCCAATCGCCTATGTGTGTCTGTGCTCTGCTATCGCGGCTGCGAGCTTCACTGCACTCTTATACCACAGCAAGCAAGGGTCAATGAATCAAAAAAAATATATTTGAATAGTTGTTCTCTGCTCTCAACTCCCCCAAATACGCTGACGTTGGTCCTACCAAATATGGCAAGCACTTTCAGGAAAGAGACCAAGTTTGAGTTGACATTTATGTAGGATTCTCCAAAAGGAAGACCAATACATGGTACTTCTGAGCACACTTTGGATCCTACCATGAGAAATAGGACACCTGGTGTATTTTAGATATCAAACAAAGGTCATTTTCAGACTTCAGTTTTTCCCAGACTCAGGGGCATTTGAGTTTGGTACTTTTGGAGAACTGTGACAGCCTTTTTCAAGCCTGGAAAAGGTCCAGAGAAATGACCCCTGGTCTTCTTGAAAATGATAGTCTGGGGTTTGCTTCAACTGAACCATGTTGCGCTCCGTATCAGGTGTGGAAGATATCCGCCGTCTATGCTATATGCCTTGTAACATGATTGGTTCAGCTTATCATGTTACTTCCTGTTTCAAGTTTCCTGATGTTAGGGAAATGGTGGTTAGAGTCAGCAGATATAAATCAACAAGGCTTTCATAGGACTGGAGCAAGAGTGCTTGCAGACATCGAGCTTGTCTGCACAGCTAAATATCTTATTCTCATTAGAGCAAACCTGCGACGAACCCCATCCCCAAAGGAGCCCAGAATCAGTCCTGGGTGCAGACTCAAGAATGCAGGCCCAGTTAAAAACACCCAAATAAAATACAAGTTCTAACCCTGCTCCTCACCCATAACCTCAACCATTTATCACTGTACATGCATTTCTAGAAATTTGCAATCATGGAACTGTACCTGTAGGTGCCAGAGTGAACACACGTTCATGGGGCTTTTCATATTTGCCATGGAGTCAAGTGATGCCAGAGTCATGACCTTTGCGGCGCCCAACACTGTTCGATATGCAAATGCAATTATGGTGCCTTTATCTCTACAAAGGGCAGAGGATGAGAAAGAAAGAGAAAGAGAAAGGCTGGCCTGACCTGCAGCAGCAGATCCTCATCTTCTCTCTGTGAGGCTCGGGAGGAGAATGCAAATGTTACTACATTAACCCGGTCCCGCGGAGAAGTGACAGAGAAAAGAAGAGAAGAAAGAGAGGGAGAATGCAGGGTGAAATGGCTTGTCTTTGTAGTAAATCATATCGCCAATGAATGCTAATTTGGAGGAGGTGATAGAAGTGGTAATTGTTCTTTTCAGCTGGGGGGCTCTGGCTCTCTTTGCCGCCGTGCCTTTGATGGACTGTGGTGTCAGCAGTGCATTGTGGGAGCCAAATAACCCTCCCATGCTCCGTTTGTGCATGTTGGATGTGTGTATGTGTGTGTGTGTGTGTGTTACCCAGGACCTGTAGGAGACACATTGATAATTAGATTCATACATCAAACGTTCCACACCTTTCCTCTTTAGCATGCTTGTGCCAAAAAGATGACATACAGTAAAAGATGAAAGTATATCGCTTTTTTTTTTTTCCCTTTTTAATACTTTGTCAATTTTAACAATATAAAACTCTACTGGACTCCCAACTAATACGGTTCAGCTCCCAGCTTCATTTTGCTATTTTATTTAGCGCTGGCGTGATTCGAAAAGGTACAGATCAAGCTAAACCTCAAGCGAAATAGCAACAAACGAATGTGAAATCTTGACTGTATGTAAATTGGTCTTTAAGTGCATTCCTCTGAAGAATTCTGAGGAGTCCTCTATGTGGCTAGCTTCCATTCTCCAATGTTTGGTGTGCAAGCTTATTGTCTGTTTCATGTAAAAGTCCACATTTATTACATACATCATTGCTTCGTCTCGGTTCTTGAGCTGAAGGGATGCAGATTTCTTTTGTATATACTTTTGATCCACCTTCGTTGTTAGGGAGATACCCTTTCGGCTTTGCTGAGTGTCTTATCCAGAGGTTTGAAAAACACAGGAAGACGTTATTGGCTCTTGGTTCAGTGCTTTCACATATTCAGTGTTTATTCTGTTTGAACAGAACCCTGTTCTGTTCTCTACCTTGGTGCATTTCTTAAGGCAGTAATTATTAGAAAACTTTGCTGTTAATGAAGCAAATCTTGCCTTGACATGGGAAAAATTCCTTTATATTCTCATATTTCCTCCTCACTGGACTGATGAGACTCCATGGCCTCTATCTAGCCTAACCCTAAGATAGATAACAACAATGAAAGAAGCATAAACAGCTCCAGCTGCTCTGACATGTTGCAGGCTGGAATTACGAGGTGCTTGAAAGTATTGGAAGTTACATGGGAATTGGTAGAACTTTCTAAATGTGGAGGAGGCATTTTTTTTGAAAAAGCAGAGGTCAGATCTTTTGTTGTTACACACCCTTGTGAGTAAGAGCGTGAGGGTCACAGGGATCACGGAGGCTCTGAGAACGGCCTGGTGCTGAATCAGGAAGGAATTCAGCGGTGCTCCTGAAGGTTCTGCTAACCATCATGATGACAAGGGAGGCAACCTGATAGGTTTGGGAAAAAATTACCACAGGAGGTTCTCCAGAAGCATTTGTAATGCTCAGCTTAATCCCATCATTGCTGGCACGCACAGTCACAGATCCTCCCTTCTGCTAAACACTTGCTCGGATTTGCCAAAAAAAACCCCGCATGGCCTGCAATCCCAGAATGCACCGTGCTCTCGCATATGTGCTTTTTTTTTGTTCACAATGAAATGATTCCGTCTTCCCATCCAGAGAGAAACAATTATTATTAAACTGAGACAAACACAGAGTGGCTAAATTCCCCAGGATGGCATCTTCACCGTCTTCGTCATCCTCATCATCGTCTTCTCTTTTCACACACCTCTCATGCACTCGCCCCAAAAGTCCCTTTCACATAGAAAAGAGCAGGAACTCTTCTGTTGCTAGGAGACTTCTTTATGAATACCATGTAGCTTTAGCCGCTAGCTAGCCAGGGATTTTAGGAGATTTAAGCAGGAAAAAGGAAGGCTAAGGAAGCGATAAGGCATGGAGTAAAACACACACACACACACACACACACACACACACACACACACACTGAAGAACAGGGGCTGTGCTTTAGCAAAAGCATGTCTGCCTAATTCATTCCCCTCTCTCAGCAACGAGTGTTTACTCCCAGTGCTCGTGTGTCTGAGGGCTTCGGCAACCTCATATTCAAAGCACACACATCAAACTCCAAAGCCATAAAATAATTAGAGGCATGCTGGGGGATTTAAGCGGCCTTACAGCACGGCCCACATAAATGGTGCTCTGAGAAAAGGAAATTTATTTCACAGCTTAGCGACTTTTCAGAAACAAGTTTAAAAAAAAAAAAAGAGAGACAGAGCGAGAGAATCGAGCGTCGAGGCTTGAAGTACAAGGAAAATCGGCTTAAAAAGTAACCCTTTGAGTGTGCATTCATAGTTTGGATTTCTTCTTCCAGCGATATACGTATCCATGAGCGCCGCTGAGTCGATCTAATCAACCGCAAATTACATTAGCATTCGTCCTCTCGTAACTACAAGCAAATAATATTGTACGAATCAGCAAGTCCACTTGCAAACAGGCTGTAAATGATTGGAGTGCTGATGGTTTGGCCATTATGTTTATTGCGGAGACGTGTGTGATCGAGCTTTAATGTAAATATGATGGAAAATGTTGATGTTTTGCTTGGTTTTTTTTTTTTTTTTGCTCTTCCACGTTTGATACCTTCCCATTTCCCTTTTTCATAAAGGCTTCCGGTATATTAAATCTCACCTTGACCCCAGCGCTGTTGAATTCTACCGGCTGTATTTCGCATGTTTATATTAATCTGCTTGTTCTGATACGTTATCATTTAGTGAGGTTTTCTGTAAGGAAATGCTTCCTTGAAATGTATGGAAGGAGTCTCCAGTGTCAGCACACTGTGACAGACAGCGATCCGGCTTTTTCGACACGGGAAATTCTTCAGGAGTTTTCTTTTTGTCTTATTAACGATCAAAAGTGACAGAACGACTGTTTATAGTGATCGCAGATGTTCCACAACATTAAATTGAACTATTCTGATAAATAATATGACATGCCGGTCTTTAATTTAAAAAAAAAAAAAAAAAAAAAAAAAAAAAAAAGAAGCTAATTTGGCAAATTGGTGTGGTGTGAGACGAATAAAACACTTCAAAATGTACTGTTATAGGAAAATAATCCGCTTTCAGGTGATAACAGCAGAGGAAACTTGAAACTGTACAGGACAGTGAGGAAGACTGAATATAAAAAAAACATAATTAAATATTAAAAATGAAGCAAATATGACTAACAACATAATACATTTTCTAACATATTTACCCTTTTAAATCTACTGTATTTAAACCTTTTTAAACGATGTATTCTTGCTCATAAAGAGTTTATTACTGAACCTTAAATTACAGCGTTACCCAAACAGCAGGTGAAGAAACGATACCCGGATACCTTCTTCCGAAAATTTGAATGCAATATTAAATATATTGTTCCCTCCGAGATTGTAGGAACGCAGACCCAAACCACGATGCCCCCACCACCATGTTTCACAGATTAAAAGACATTATAGTGTTATTAATTGAAGAAACTCTTTATAAAGACTGCTCAAATTGCAAAAACAGTACAGTACATGGATGTGTCACAACTCAAATTTCTATCCACAGATCCAGTAAGATACAGCTAGCGTTAGCTTATCCGAACATTTCCGCTACACGTTAGCGACGCGGTATATTGATATAAAAACATCACCTTTTCCCCACTTTTACCTTCATATTGTCAGATCCTGTTTCCACAAAGTGCTTACATCGTTTAGACCTGAACAATCATGTTGGACCTTGGAGTTCATTAGCTACCCAGATCTAGTAACCAATACGCTAATGACTAAATGTATAAATGCATCTTAGCTATAATAGAGAATTTACTTTATGTACTGCGTATTGCCTTAAAAGGGGTTAATGTGTGGTCTGAGATGTTTGTAAGCTCCGTGCGAATGGTAAATGTTGCTCTGGATGTTCTCATTGATCAATAATGTAAAACACACTGCTGACAGAACATGTCCGAAAAGAAGCAGAGCGCAATAAAAGAAAACATTTATAACAAGTAGAACTCGCTGCCAACGGTGTCGATGTGGATGCCACCAAAAAAAAAAAAAACCAAATCCCCCAACAACAAGCCTAGTCTAGATAATGTATTAGAACGAGCACATTAATATAAACCTGTGGTTTGTAGCTGCACTATTGTCAGAGCTGCTGTTATAGAAAATGAATCAACACCTTCTGACCAATCAGAATCCAGGATTTTACAGGGCTGTAGTGCAAAATATAATATATGATATTTACCATCATAAAACATATTCTAGCAGACTCAATAGAGTTCATTTGCTAACTAATAAACTGGTAATGTTTTTTTCTTTGCCTGAGAACATAAGATAATAAGGATAATGGCCGTGTGTGTGTGTGTGTGTGTGTGTGTGTGTGTGTGTGTGCGGTCAGAGGGCCAATCCTCTACCCCAGGTGCTTCATTGCCTGCACTAATTTCTCTGATGATGAAATGTATGTTGCATTAAATATCACTTTAGCACCAATCAATTACCGCTTGATACACGGCTAGAACAGCAGTCTCTCGCTCCGTGTAGCGGCTAATTCCTCATCGAGGACTAATTGTTCTCGTAGAACAATCGTTTGCCGAGCTGCCTGTCACTCATCCTCATAAATCTGCAGGCGGGAAATAAAATTAAGTCGAGAAGAAGTGGCTGTGTCCTAACACGTTACGGTTTCTACGGCGATGATTCGTTCACGTGGACTTGTACGAAGGTGAACAGATTAGAAACGTGTTTCATCATCGATACGGTGCTGTAAGGAGATGTTTGTTCAACATTTGTGGAAGGAGTCTCCAGTGTGAGTGCTTTGTAACAGTCAGATGTGGAGCTGTAAGAAAAAGAGAGGCTGGTGAGGGAACGGCGCTAATATATTATATATTATATTATATCTAATATAATGTGTGCATCGAACATACAAACAACATTCAAACGTAACTATAAATGGGTAAAAAGTATACCATGTGGGCATGGTGTAATAATCCAAAACCTCAACATGAACATTCTTTCTATTTTGGTCTAATGGCAAATGGAGAAGGAATATCATACTAAAAATCCTGGATAGTGTGTGTGTGTGTGTGTGTGTGTGAGAGAGAGAGAGAAAGAGACTGTGTGTATGTCTAAAAGTTACATGATTGTGTGCATGTGTTGTGTGTGAGATGTCCAGGCCTGAGGAGGATGAATGCTCCCATTCTCTCTGACAGATAATGGGATCCCGGATGACATGCGATTGGATCTGTAGCACTGGGCCTTTTTACTTGCACACACACATATCTGCTGTCAGGCTGTCAATCAAACCCCCTTCTACTCATGTACACACACACACACACACACACACAGCTCAGAGACCAGTGAGGTCAACTTTCCCTCCAACGAAGTCTTCTCGGAGATTCCTCCAGCTCTTTTAGCAAGTGTGTGTGTGTTCCTCTGGCTTATTAATCTCTATGATGGGAGGAAACAAACAGAAATCGAAGAGCGGACAAATCAGCGCCGACTTTGCAAATAAAGCACAGCCCGAGGGGCAGAAGCACCATTTGCATTTAGATTTATCTTTCATTTTCATTGATCAACTTTTTTTTTTTTTTCCCCCTCGACTGCAAGGCAAGATGGCGGAATCGATGCGTCTGAGCTGCAGCTCTCTGCGGAGAAGCTTCTGTGTTTTGAGAGGGGTGCATGATACACACTGCTAAATCTGCCAGTGCTGTGGACGCTGCCAGCTTTTTTTCTTCCTTTCCCGTGAATCCTGGCTCTCACAGCATCACCCATAAGAAAAGCCTCCATGATGTACTGTTATTTCAGTGATGGACGGGGTATTCCTCAAGGGATGGGGGGAGAAACATATAAATTAGAGACCAATTTCGCAGACCACTTTGCGATGAAATGGAGTTATTATAAATCAAATTTTTTACAGTAAATGAGTATCATAATGATGGGTTTTTAGTGTGTTTTTTTTTTTTTTTTTTTCTTTTTTCTTCATACATCACATACTGTACACACGTCCGCTTCGAGCGTTCGTCATAAATATGACATTTGCTGCATTCCAACATAAAACTGGCATTTATCATGTAGTTTTTCATGTTGTGTAGTATTATGTGGCTCAATATTGCATCTCTATTGCATTTCGTGTATATCGGTTGCATAATTTGCTAATAAATAATCCCACGAAGAGTAAAAAAAAAAAAAAAAAAAGGTTTTAAGAAATAGCATATAATAAAATAAGATAGAAATGTATTCGTATGGGTGTTTGTTTACAGATTGAAATTGTCACAACCTCCACTGAAGAAGTGGAAAATATCGTCAATAAAGAAAAAGTTATGTAATGTTTTTTCATTCCGATATTATTATTATAGAACAAATGTAAGACCATTAAAGCTATTTGTACACATATTCACTAAGATTAATCTAGAAATGGTCTTAGTCTTATGGTAGATAATGTGAATTATGCTTCTTTCTAGAAATAACTGCTTGACATGATAAACAAGAAAACAATTTCAAGGTTGAAATAAGAACAAATAGCTAGAAATAAGCTTAATATTCTTATATTTGTTTGAAAGCAAACTAATAAATATATTAATTGAATTCACAGGCATTCTAGACATTTGTACTTGGGAAAATATCTGCAAAACCTCACATGGTAGCAAGTATATTCTAGTATTTTCTATTATACATTCACAACAATCCAAATATAAGGTTACAAGCATTTATTTTATTCATTTCAAGCTAGAAATACTCATTTGTTTGAACTTTAAACATGAATTTATTGAAAGAAGCAAATCTAACATTGTTTGCCAGTAAAATAAGACAATTTTAAGCTTGAAGTGTGTAAAAGCATCTATAAACAAGCTAAAAAACAAACAAACAAACAAACAAACAAAACGCATGTGATTTATCATTATGAGAAATCATAGATACATTAGACTTTATTCAAAATATTTTCAATTACTAAGATGTCATTTTTTTTTTTTTGCATATGTTTATGATAACACAAACGTAGCGAAACTTAGTGAAAATACCTTGAATATGGTCAAATTTGTCAAGTATTTGAATGTATAAAATTTATTTATACCACGTATATGATTATCAAAACTATTTCTAGATTATTTTTTTTACTACTTTCAAGTTTGAAATAGTCACCTTGGTTTGTTTGTTTTTTTTTTTTTTCCCCTACTGTTTAACATTAAATTCCAGAAAGAATCAAAATGAACTTTCAGTTTAAAGTATGAAGTGATTAATGCTTCTCAAAATAGGCTTCATAATAATCTCAGAATGAGAAATGTTACCTAATTTGACTATACTCAAAATATTGTCACTTGTTATTTATATATATATATATATTTTTTTTTCTTTTTTTTTCTTTTCAATGCACGAATACATATACTTAACAAGTGACAATATCTTGAATATAGTTACGTTTATTTGGTATTTCCTTTTAGAGATTAAAATAATAAGATGAATAATATAATAATACAGATTAAAATAAATTAAAAGATTAAAATATGATCATTAAAACAATTTCTAGACTTAAATTTTGAGCTTGATTAAGCTCGATTAAGTTTAAGCTTGAAACTGTCTCTTTCATTTTTAAGCATTGATTCTAGAAAGAAGCGAAATTGTCTGAAGACATTTCTGAACTTGGAATTTCTAAATATGACTAGAAGTAGGTTTAATAGTCTTCGGTTTATTTACAATAATCTTCCGATGATAAGTTTTTAGCTAAATTTGACTACATTCAAGACATTTTCATTCGCAAACATATCATTTTTTGTCAAAAAATTATTATTATAATTATTTATTTTTTTTATTATTTTTTTTACAGTATCATGGTATTAACCAACCCTTTAAATGGGGTAAAAAATGACAAAAGTTTATCATTAAATCTGTCCAAAAGTGTCTTCACACAGTCTTACACATACAGAACATACCCTATATGACAAAAAAGAAGTACAAATTGAATTATCGTTCTTCTTTCTTTTAGAAAGATATTTTTGAGATATATTTTTTTCCCTAAAAATCTCTTTCACTGTCAGTATTTATCATGGTGTCATGGTAGGTTGTGGTCTTACTGTTTATAGCTGCTGTAATGTAAGTCAAAACTTGCCTCATGGATGTTCTATGACATTAAAAGTAACTATAAATTGATCATTTAAAATGGTAACTGTTAAGAAATTGCTGTTGAACTAAGAACACTTCAAGATCTGCGGAAAATACTATCTAATAAGGTATGTTGGTAACGGTAACTGTGTCGATTATTTTCTTATAACAGCATGCCACGATGTGTTTTATTCCTTCCTTTACCACGCATTGTTCTGTCTTGCTCTGCGCTTTGATGTTAGCGTCTGTGCTAAAACGGAATTTCTCGTGACTCACATTCCAGCGTTTCCACAATCAGTCCAGCCATTGTGTCAATTTTAAAACGGTTCCGGTCTGCATTTACCATTCTGTGTTTTAATAGCTTGTGTTCCGTGTGCGTGTGTGTGTCTGTGTGTGTGTGTGTGTGTGTGTGTGTGACAGAGTGTCATTGTCTGCTGGGGTGAATGAGACTATTATTAAAGTCGATAATAGACGAGGTCACTTCCTGTGAAGGAGCAGCAGCATCTCGGCAGGCTCACTTAGCATGATGGAGCAGTAGAATTTCCGTTTAACAGTTGCGCACACACACACACACACACACACACACACACACATGTGTACAGCTGGCCAGTGATGTCTAACCCTGACCACTAAGCCACAGAAACCAGACTCACTCATATGCGGCAATGAGCCAAAGAGCAGGCCACACACACACACACACACACACACACACACACACACGTATACTGACTGACTTTCTGTCTTGTCTTTCACTCTACTCTCCTCCAACCTTTTCTCGTATGGCTCAGAACTAATCGCTTACACAACTCACATGCTGCACACTGGGACAGCTGAGCACGCACCCACACACACACACACACACTCGTGGCAAGGCATGCAGGGAGAGACTGAGGCCGCTGGGGAGCGTGTAAGTGTGACAGAGTGTGACAGAGATCTGCCACTTCAGTGCAAAAAGCTTCCACAGAGCTCTGGAGACAAGCCGAGCTGTGACAGTCCTGACACACACACACACACACACACACACACTCACACACACACACACACACACTGTTATATCTTACATATATGTATTCGGATGCATGCGTACACATCCACAAATACACACTGTGGTATTAATAACCATGACAAACCCACAGTAACACACACACACACACACACACACACACACACACACACTAATCACTGGCTGGATTAAGCAATACAACGATACATAGAGATGTAATCTCTCCTCTCTTCTCTTCTCTTTTCGTTTCTCTTCTACTTTTATCTCCTTTTTTTTCTCTCTCTTCTTTTCCTTCTCTCTTTTCTCTGCACTTCTCCCTGCCTTTTCTTTTCTCATTCCCTTCTCCCTTTCTTCTTCCTCTCCTCTTTTCTTTTTGTCTCTGCTCTTCTCTTTTCTACAGTACAGTACTTTTTTCCTCCCCTACTAATCCTCCATTCTTCTTTTCTTCTATCTCAGTGTGCATGTGTGTGTGTGTGTGTGTGTGTGGGGGGGGGGGTGTGTGTGCATGCACCTCACTCTTTTTTTTCACCGTGGTGTTAACATCGAGCTCTCTGCGCCGCACATTAACACGCTGCATTTCGGAAACATGTTCTGCGTTTGTTACCTCGGCTAAAAGCCCCCCTGCAGGAGTGAAGCTCGCGTCATGAATAATGCATGAGGAATAAACACGGCTTCTAATGCTCTTATTTTAGCGTTCAGGGCCTGCTGGGCGAGGGCTCTAC
>JANDJT010000217.1:28384244-28412696 GCA_024331685.1 Stegophilus panzeri | reverse complement strand
ACACACACACACACACACACACACACACACAAACACACACACACACAAACACACACACACACACACACACACACACAAACACACAAACACACACACAAACACACAAACACACACACAAACACATACACACACAAACACACACACAAACACACACACAAACACACACACACACACGCACTTTACAGCTACAATTATGAAGTGTGTGAGCCAAAGAGAGGTGAGTCGGTGGCGTGTTGTGTTCCACCATGTCTCACGTTCCATATCTCACGTTCCATTTCTCAAGTTCCATGTCTCACGTTCCATTTCTCAAGTTCCATGTCTCACGTTCCATGTCTCACGTTCCATGTCTCACGTTCCATGTCTCACGTCCCATTTCTCATGTTCCCTATCTCAAGTTCTATATCTCACGTCCCATTAGAAACGAGGAGCGCCCGTATCTTCATGTTAATCGAAGTTAAATGCTGTTTGTGAGACAAAAACGGTTCATCCAAAGCGTCCAGCACTTTTTGGTTTTATTTTGTTTTTAGTGATTCTACATGAACGCATCCTTCGTGATAATAGTGTCTCGAAATGGTTCCACGTAGAACCCTATGACTACATCCACGCAAATTAGAGATGGTTCCATGCAGAACATGAACTATCCAGAAAGAAAATAAACCTTAGAGAACTTTTTGCTGCACTTTTCGTTGGTATTGGTTCCTCACTGGATTCTTTGGACAGTCCTTGGTTTTTGGGAAAGGGTTCTTCTTGGTACCGTTTCTGGTTGGAATATCGTTTGGTTTCTCAAATCAAAGCGCACTTTGGGTTGATAGATAGAAGTTTGTTTTGTTTCGTTTTAAGATGAAACACACCGATAACCGGTTATCTGAACGTTACCGGTACTTTCCCTATTCTGTATTTTAATATTTCACTTAACTTTATGACGTGAGACAGAAACGAAGAGAAGCTGGTCACAGACGTTCCGTGTCATTAAACGTAACTAGAAATGGATAAAAGTATGAAGTCATTTTTTACAAATACATTCAAAAAGATGAAATTGTTGACACACTGTTGAGCTCTGAGGGAAGTATAAGGGGAATAAATGGGTTTATGAGTAACTCCTCCATTGATTATTTTCCTCTAACAGCACTCTTCTTATTTCTCTTCTTTTCTCCTCTGATCTCTACTCCTCCCATCTCTACATTTCTTTTTCTGTGTGTGTTCTTTATTTCTCTTCCCGTTCACGTCGCCTCTGCATTTCTTCTTCCTTATCTCCTTTCTTCTCATTCTGTTCTCTTTTTCTTCATAAAATAAACGACGACTTCCTCTTCATCACTCCATCCTGTTCCTGTTGTTGATCATTTTCCTATAATATTATAGGAAATATAGGTTATTTTTCCCCTCTGATCTCGCGCTTCTCCTTCTTTCATATTCAGCAGACATTTTGGCTTGAGTCTCAGAGAGCCTCCTCAGGCCCCCATAAACTCGGATAAAGTCTCATGATCTCAACATGATTCATTTTCACCGAGTCACACATTTCTTTCACATGTCAGTATTTGGGTTGTTTTTTTTTTTTTTGGTGATTTATTTTCACACGGTTTCACTTTCATTAAATTCAAGAAGAGGAATAAAGAAAGCGAGTCACCCGAGTCTGCACTCCAAGCCCACGGGAACTGTAAGACGAACACACAACCTGCGACTCCAGCCATTATATATACGTTAATAACCTTCAGGTGGCATGGGAGGAGACTGGAACAAATTAAAGGCTCTGAGAACAACTCTATTAACAACAGGGAGGCTTAATTTAACAACTTCCTTCATTAGAGGCTCCGTGATTCTAATAAAGGTCATTACATCTCATTCCGGCTCAGGTGTGTTTCTCCCACAACCTCCAGCTCCACATCCAATTACCTCGCCGATGTAATGACCCTTTCCTCCATTCATCTCGGCTTTCCACAAATAACTCCGGCTTTTCCGCAGATCTACATGGGAAGTTTGTTAAAAAGCGAGGTGCGTAAATGCATTCGATTGATTTCCATACATTTTTTAAAAAAAATTCAATTTCTCAATTCAGACAGAAGTACAGCTGCAATTTACAGGTTTATATTCACGTGGTTGGGCTAATACGTTATCGTTTCTATAGTAACACACACACGGACTCAAAAAAAAAAAAAAAAAACGAACAGAAAATGTTCGGAAACGGAAACGTCAAATTCTAAAATGTGCTTAAATATACGATATACACTGTAAAACCAGATAGCTCAAAAAATTAACTCAAAAAAATTGAGGAAACTAATTAGCTCAAAATTTTTAAGTTGATAAATCAATTTCTTTAAGCGAAATACACTTAAATATAACAAAAAAAACAAACAAAAACCTCAAACTTGTTGGATTTAAGTGTATTTGGCTTGAAGAAATTGATTCATCAACTTAAATTTTTTTAGGTAATTAGTTTCCTCAATTTTTTTGAGTTAAATGAACTTATCCGGTTTTACTGTGCATATATTGAAAAAAAAAAACAGTGTTTCATCATTGATGTGATAAAGTTGTCTCTAAGGAGACTTTTTTGAGCATTTAAGGAAGGAGTCTCCAGTGTCAGCTGCCCAGTGCCACAAAAAGCCTGCTCTTGTACACACTCTTGTACACACACTCACAATCCCGTACGTTTTCCCCTGAAAGTTCGCTCAGTCCCTCCCCTTACCACAGTTATTATTCTGCCCGAGTGACATTGCGAAATTTAACCCGAGATATCACGTACGTACATAGTTGGTTATTGTGATGCTGGAGGCGTGGTCAAGCCCGGTTTGTAAACGGGTTTCGGCACCGATGTGACACCTTGGTGGGTAAGGAGCAAAATGGCCATTATTAAATAAAATGATGATCTTCAAATATAAAAATGACGTTATAAACGATGTTGGATGAGTTACAGAGGATAAAGTAGCCCAATTGATAATTTATAACTACTTTAGTTAGCCATGACACCGTGATGGTAGGACCAGCCAGAGCTCTGTGGTTCCATTCACTTTGGTAAACGTTTTGCTTTTCATACTAATGTGATTGATTAAGGCTGAAAAGATGAAATTAATCATTAAAGCAGTGACTTTGTTTATGTCCGTATTATTATACATAATTTCTTGCCGTAAGTAGCTGAGTAGCTAGTAGGCATTTTGGCAGTGCTCCCATCCTTCCTAATGAGCTGTAATGAACTCAGTGGGTTGGGACGCACCGCAGAACGCCATTGTCTTACAAAATTCCTGGCTTCAAGTTGTAGTATTTCAAGTGGAAATATAAAGTCTTATTTTTTTTTGTGACATGCACAAAATGCTGAATATTGACTGAAATATGTTCTTCACCTTTTCTAGACCTTGCTGGTCAACAGCCACCTACATGCCAGATTTAATCTTTAGATCAAAGCCGTACACCTTTCTTTAACACTGCCGAGAGCCGTTCTTTGCCCTGACTACTTTCATTAATAAGTTAACTAACCTTGAATCCAAGTTGTAAAGTATTTCCTTTCCAAGGAGACATACAGATTTGTTGTGTGTATGTGTTTTTTGTTTTTTTTTCTTGCCTCCAGCCTTCTAAAAGACCTTTCTGCTACAAATCTGCCTCTTTGTCACCCAGCTCAGTAAACCTGATTCTCCCGGATCGAATTTTCCTTTCAGCTGGCACTAAACATGATTTCTGTCTCCATAACCCAAATCTGCTTAGCACTGAAGCAAGTAAAGGTGCAATTCGGTATGCAAATGAACTTGTTCATGCCTGCTATTTTAAATGTCATTGTTAACAGATTGCCTGTAAACAGGAAACAAATTCCAAGTGCCATTTTTTTCTCTGCCAATTAGTGGCCTTTAATGGCGCTCTCACGAAGTCGGGCCTTTTAGGCGCTGTTGATTTCGTTAACTTTGCTCCGTAATTCTGAAATTAATGCAACAATAGTAGAGGTACATAATGCACTATAGATATTACCCCCAGGCTTTAGCGAAAACAGTGTCATCGTTTCCAATCTGGAAGAATTCTCATGACTCGTAGCTACAGCGTCGCTGAAGACAGTGAATCGATTCCTTTCGCAGATGGTTCTCGATTCATGAGTCTTGAGTCACTGATTGATTCTAACCTGTTCTGGATTCTGATTGGTCAGAAGGTGAGAACAGGAGCTGACCTTTTGTTTGTGGACGTTCTACGGCATTAAATGTAACTTTAAACGGATAAAAAGCATGACACAGTAATAGCTCGTACTGATTCAATTCGTAATTCTTAGCAAATTGCTGTTTCTGATTAACAACGTTTTGTTCAATAATAAACATTTATGATGGTAACATTAACTCCACTTCATTACACCGCTGAATCAGTGACTATTTTTCCTATAACAGCATGGCACAGTGTTTTATTCCATACTTCAAGTACATTAAGGCATATTTCAGTGTCTCTAATGTCAGTATTGAGAGAATATATGAACGGTCTTTGTTCAAATATGTTTATTTCGGTAGTAATATGCAATTTATTCCATGTTTTTAGCAATTAAACTCCAAATCTGACTAATACAAATGGTTCAAAATGGACGCAGTTTGAGCGAGGAGGAACTTTAATTGATGGGGTTTAGAAACGCTCTACTCAACTCATATAATAAGCTACAAACAGTCAAGTTTCATTTAACGGGTGCAGGCGGTGGTCAGAACTTTTTCATCTGTCTGAAACGCTGCTCTCGGTGCTGATTAGAATCGCTCAGAGTCCTGCGTGAGATCTGGTTGTCTTTAGCTGCAGCAGGCCTCATCAACGTGGCAGCTCCGAGCAGTGTACTGTAATGTACATCATTAGACAGAGGCTTACAGAGCTATCTGTTCTCCGTCTTCCTCTGATGTCGACCGTAATGCCGAGCTTCGTCACGATCCGCTCTAATTGCACGCGGCGCTCCGGACTGATTAGGAATTCAAACTTTCATAGCGTGACCCTCGTCGAGCTGCTCGTCCAACATCTCGCTCCTGTCTGCTGCTAATTTAGTAAAGGCGAGGTTTTAGTCTGCCGAGCGGAACGTCTTCGCCAGATATGAAAATGGAGCCTGCGAAGCCAAAGATCACCCAGAGAGACGGAGGTTATGCTAATTCGGCCTCGCAGACGCACGCTGTCAAATGAACAGTTAAGCGAGTGCCAGGCAGATAATAGAAAGGAAGGAGAGATAAAAATGGGGAGCGACAGAGGCAGACGGAAGAGTACGGTGTGTGAACCAGGCTGTCAGGATTCAAGCGCTTCCTCATTTAGAGGATAGAGAGCTTTTGGGTCATACAATACGGTTATACCTCTGGAGACGTTTGCAGATTGTGAAGTTTTCTCCAGCAGAGTTAGCCAAGTTCGTACCATTCATTCAGTTTAGCATCACGATTTATACCACGCCGCTGCTGAATTCTCCATTCCGATTGGTCAGAATGTGTAAAATCGTAGAAACGGTTTAAAAACGTGGGTAATCATTGGTGTGATGAGGTTATCTGTACCGAGAGGTTTCTTTAACATTTATGGAAGGAGTCTCAAGTGTCAGTGTTCAGGACAGAGGAGTTAACACTTTCCCTGTAACATGACGAGCGGCGTTTTTATTTATTTATTTTTTTTGTCTTGTTAACAAAAAAGAGAGAAAAGAAAAGCTGCCGAGGGAATGGCTGTTTATAACTGCTAGAATGCAAGTGAGAGCAGGAACTCTGGATGTAACACAACATTGAATGTAACCTTAAATGGATAAAAAGTGACTTTGTTTTTTAATGAAGGAAAGCAATTGGAATTGTTGGCAAATTGCCGTGGTAGAAGAGGAATGAAACACAAGTTGGAAAATGAACAACTTCATATTCTTCACACACTTTATCACACCACCCCCACTGTTGAATATTTTCCAATAACAGCATGACACGGAGTGTTTTATTTCTTACTTCAAGAAGAATAAGGCATATTGTAGTGTTACTGATGTCAGTATTGTCCATCCTATAGGTTTGTTTTATGAGTAAATTGTTGGAACTTGAATGGTCCACAACATTAAATGTTACTATAAACGGATAAAAACTATGATGAGTAGTGGAGATATGTATTATTATTATTATTATTATTATTATTATTATTATTATTATTATTATTATTATTGATAGTTTCCATGTGCATTATATTTTTGTTAAAGGAAAAGTAAATATTTTCCCCAAATGTTTACATGGGAAATTGAAAATATCGTGTCATTTGTTTAGTTTTTTTTTTTTTTTTTGTATCTTTTTTGCTGATTCTCTTTAAGGGTGCCAATACTTACGGCGTTTTAAATGACTATTATTTATAGCTCATTTCCGACACACGCATGCCAACAAACCTGAAAGATGATAGAGCTTCATGAATATTGAGTGGGTACAGAAATCTTAATTACCTGCTCAAACAGACACAGTGTTGGCACAGACCTGTATATACCATGTGTGTGTGTGTGTGTGTGTGTGTGTGTGTGTGTGTGTGTGTGTACACACCTGTGAATCTGGCTCCAATTGCTGCCTTGAAATTCTTAATTTGCAGCTGTGACGATGGTGTGAGTTACTGTTTCTGTCACTGTTGTACAGGTTTGATCACATGGACACACACACACACACACACACACATGCTGGGATTCTGTTAGTACTCTGGAGCTGGGATTACTCCACAGGTTATTATATTCACCCTGCCAGAGGCCTAATCACCTCCAAGCGCTAATGGAAGGATTGAGAGAAGAAAAGAGTAAGGAAGGAGGAGGGAAAGAAGAGAAAGACTAAGGAGGAAATTCAGATCCATGTTAATGGCACCCCTCCATGTTTGAGCGGCAGAGACAGATGTTTTCTTCCTCTGCGACATCTCCTGCTGTTCTTGTACTATCAGTCATGTCTCTCTCTCTCTCTCTCTCTCTCTCCTCTTTTTGTCTCTGAGGCTCTGTAAGGAGTTCTTTCTCTCCTCAGCGCTTGCTCTTGTGCTCCGTTTCCCAGGGGACTCATTACGGCGTGACTCTTGGTGCAAGATAATGGAAGGATAATGAATTTCTGAACTAATCTATATTAAAGCTGTGCTAAAGTCAGGGACAGGAGATATATAGAGGGGGAGAGAAAGAGAGAGAGAGAGAGAGAGAGAGAGAGAGAGAGACCTGATGTGCAGAAAATCCTCTCCTACAGTACAGAGAGACAGCCCACCTATTTGAGGGTCGAGAATTTTTTACATCCTTGATATGAGTGTTTATCTGTTTATCAGAGACAATTCTGCATGGATCTTCATACACACCTCTTTTACTTAGAGACACAGAAACTAAGCCCCTTTCATTTAGACCAAGCCTCACCAACCATGTTCCTGGAGATATACCTTCCTGAACACTTCCTGAAGCTCCTGACCTTCTAATCATTTCCTTAAGAAGTCCTTGATCAACTAAGATAGGTGTGTTAGATTTTGGTCGGAGACGAAACCTGCAGGAAGGTAGATCTCAAGGAAAAAGGGTTGGTGACCACGGACTTAGAGTAAGGTACAGAGGCCACACCTCTTTTACTTAGACAGAGGTACATAGGCCATGGCTCTTTCTTAGACTGAGAGAGAAAACATGCCTATGGAATTTTTTTAACATTGAGAGGTTCGCGTTTTTTTTTTGGTTTTTTTTTTGACGCGTCACGTTAAAAACTGGCCGACCAATGAGATTCACGCTTTTGTTCACGTGCCTGGAGGCTACACTGAAGTTACATAAAAACCACAACTCGGTGGTGCTCAAGTACAAAACTGTCTTGCTGACGAAGGAGAATCCGAAAAAGAAGACAAAAAAGAAGATGCAGGCACCCACCATTTTAGTGAGAGAGTGCATAAGTGACATACCCGGAATAAAATCCTTCTGCCTTCACACATAAACAAGGTATCCTTTGAAAGCATATATATAATTATAATTGCATGTAACTTTAATGAATCAGTAGCAACACGATGGAGCTAAAGGAGCTAAAACCTCAAGTCGTGCCATATTCTAGTTCAAAACTGATGAGAACGTCATGACTCATTTATTATGTTGTGGCTATTTTTAGTGATCCATTTTTAAACGATCCATTTCATTCTTTCAGTGTTGCTTTCTACATTAAATAGTATTATTTGTTTCTTTGTCTCATCCCTGCAAATATGCAAACCATAATACGCTGATTGATAGTCCATTGTATTTATTTTGCACCTGGCACATATATGCATATAAGTATACTTGACCTCTTATTTAAATAGCTAAGTGCCCCATTATTGCGTCATTGCATTATCATACTGACCACAAAAAAAGGCTATTCGTGGTCACGCGTTGAACACAAAAAACCCGTCGAAAAACGGACCTTTAACGAGCTGCCTTTAGACTGAAGCACAGAGGCCACACCTCTTTTTGTAGACTGAGACACATAGGCCATACCTCCTATGCTTATACTGAGGTAGAGAGGCCATGACTCTTTCACATGGTACGTTCAAGACCTCCTGCGAAGTTCATTTACATTTACATTTATGGCATTTGGTAGACGCCCTTATCCACAGCGACTTACATTTATCATGTGCGTTCGACTCGTGAATATGATCTTTCCAACATGACCTGAATGCACCATTAGACTCAGGTGAAAAGGCCACACCTCCTTCACTCCTTCACTATGACTGAAGCACAGATCACACCTCTTTTCTTAGACTGAGCCAGAGGCCATGCCTCTTTCTCTTAGATGAGACACAGAGGCCACTCCACTTTTATTTAGACTGAGACAGAGGCCATGACACCTTCACTTAGACTAAGACACAAAGGCCACACCTCCTTCACTATGACTGAAGCACTTTCACTTAGACTGATGTACAGAGGCCACACCTCTTTTTTAGACTGAAGCTCAGAGGCCACACCTCCTGTACTTAGACTGCGGTAGAGAGGCCATAACTCTTTCACTTAGACCGAGACACGGAGGCCACACCTCCCTCATTATGACTGAAGCACTGAGGCCACACCTTGTGTTCTTTGCCTGAGACAGAGGCCATGCCTCTTTCAGAGGCAGTGAGAAGAATAAGTATAAAATCAACATATTGTGTTCCAAACTAATTCTAAACCAAATAAACAACTACATGCTCAAAATGTCATGTCTCAGAAAAATGCAGCCACACTTAATGGGCTGATTTCTGATGGAAAACAGATTCCCCGAATCCTGCTCGTACAAATTTTTAACATAATTAAGCAGCGTTTGCAAAATAAACATGTAAAACATTTCTCAACCATATGCACCAACAGATTAGTAAATTAAGTCTACTATAAACTGTCAGCTTTCATTTAGTGCTCGTTATACAGTCTCTCTCTCGCTCTCGCTCTCTCTCTCCATCACTCTCTGACTCTCTGTATGTTTTATTTAAAAAGACATGGTTAAAGTATATTGTTTTTTATCGATGAAAAGTTTCATCCTTGTACATTTTTTTCCCCTTTGTTCCATTACTGCTCTGTGACTTACTGTGAGATCCATTTTGGCAAATCATTTCTAAAGGTGCAAAAAAGTCCACATGTGTGTAATGCTCTCGTCCATATTCACAGCCTTGTTCAAGTTTAATCGATATTTCTCACCTCTCTGAAACTCCAGACAAACAGAGCTTACGTGTCCAGAGCCTTGATTCTCTCAGCAGCAGCTCTCTAAACTCTCTAAACTCTAATGCACTTTCATTTTACTGAGTGCACCAAGGATGGGACTGTAATTCATCACCACGCCTGTGGAGAACATCACACTGTAACATGAAGAGCTAGTTAGATAACACGCACACAGTTAACAAAATATACTGTCAAGATTGACAACCTGTAGTTGTTAAGATAGAAAGACCTAAAGAGAGAAAGAATGAAAAGAAAGACAGTGTAGGGTTTAGTGTGCTGGACAGTCAGGATGTTCTCTGTGGGAATGTCTTTGATGGGGATGAATGGACATTCATCAGGTCCATAGACTTCCCAGTCCCCCAGGTAACACATGATGTTACCCAGCTACTTGGAGTTGAGGAGTGTCTTGAAGCTGTAAGTGGGTTCACCCTTGATCTCTAAAGGAAGAAGCGGTTCAGCTTCAGCTTCATCAGCTGGTGTGATGGTAGAAACAGACAAGCTTTGAGTAGAGATGTATGGAAAGTGGGTGCTTGTTCTTGTACAATGGTAACACTCTAATCTGTAAGATACTGGGTTAACTCGAACGCGCATACAAAAAATTGACGTAACTTCTGAGAAGGCAGTTTGAGTCAGAGATCTCTCTTCAACAGCCAGACCATCTATCCAGGGTGCAGGGGTTGATGGGTGTTGGCTAGTCCCTTCTAGCATCGAATAGCACTTCGTAGTCTGACTTCCCAATTTGGTTCACTTTTTTTGATCTAGTCTTGGAGTTGCACGGATGTTGGACGGCTCTGCAGACCATGGGAAGAGTGGTGGCTGGGATCCCAGCACACACTGGAAAGTGGTGGGATCAGTAGACGATTGATCAGGCTTGAAGGAACCTGCCCATCTCTTGATTCAGTCTCTCTGTTGGACCATATGACTGGGGGTTGGTAACCTGAGCAATCATAGACTAACATTTATATTTACTGCAGAACACCTCCCAAATATGAGACGTGAACTGTAGCCCTCTATCAGAAATGATGTCATAAGGGAGGCTGTAGAGTTTGAAGACCTCCCTTAACAATACCTCTGCTGTTTCCATGGGTGTGGTTTGCTTGGGCAGGGGAATACGATGGCATGCTTTGGGGATGCTATCTGTTAGCAGGCAGTGATCGCGCAAAAGTTTTGGCTCTGGGTTACTTTTTGGAAGGTTGGGGGTTCAAGCCCAAGCACTGCCATGCTGCCACTGTTAGGCCCTTGAGCAAGGCTCTTAACTCTCTCTTAACTGCTCCAGGGGTACAATATATTGGCTGACCCCAACTTTCTAACATAGCTGAGATACAAAAAGCAACGACTGTTGCTGTACTGTAATGTATATGTGACAAATAAAGGCTTCTTCTTCTTTTATGGTGAGAATGGTTGTGTGGTGAATTTAGTTTCCACTAAACGTTGCCTTCTAGAGATGCTCAGATGCACAGAACTGAGGGAGGTATTTAACAACTGCACGGCCTTTTCTTGCCTCCATGATGCCTATGTTACAGTCTCCATATTAGTCATGGTGTTGTTGCTAAGCCACCACATGCTCATAGCATGAGCTTTAGCGTGCACTCCAGGTCGGTTTAATGAGAAACAGCTGCTGAACAGGCAAAGGCTAAAACCCCAACACGAGGTCAGATCTGTTCTTCAGGTCAAAGGTAAGCAAGTGGACAGACACACACACTGACCTCATACACGATGACATGACAAGATCAGCATGCTAAAATACTCCCTTTTTTCCCCTTTTAGCAGAGCAATGTATAATTAACGGTGAGTTGAGCGGTGGCTCAACGGTTAAGGCTCTGGGTTTAAGTGGCTAGCTCTGTGTAGCAATGAAAAACTTTCATTAGTTTGTCCTATTTTGGTTCTTATTTAGGTTTTGTGCTCATTTATTTAAGCTTTGCTACACCAGATTGCAGTTGACTAACTTGTTAATGTTTTAACATTTTTACTCTCGCTGTGCTAACTCCCATTTCACACTAATGCTTGGTGCATTACTCCAATCTTATCGTCTTTAAAATAGAGTACCAGGATCATCTCGGCTCATCCACACATTCCCTCTGGGAAGAAAAGCTCTGTGACGGAGGTCTGCGATGAGAAGAGGAGAAGAGGTATACAGTGCTAATATCTCAAAGAGACATGTAGGTCAGATCGCATCCAGAATCTAGCGCTCGCCATATGGCACACCCCAGGTCTACACTGCATTATGCCCTACACACACACACACATGTTGGTCAAACCAAATGTTGGACATTATTCAGCATAGCCATGTACAAGCTGGTGTAGGTGTTAGAGGTAAGCATAGATTTGTAATTATTTTTTATTTCACCGCACTTTCGTTTATGATTATCAAATTAAAATCAATTTAATTCAAGTGAATTCAATTACATTTTTAAAAAAAAAAATACTAATGTAAAAAAAATCTAAGAATAAACAACAATGGTAACAACGAAATAACAAAAACACTAAGTTTAGCAAGGAACACACTCGGTGTCATGTTGTTATGAGAAAATAATCAGTGGTGTGCGCATGCTGTGATTATTTTCCAATAGCGTCATGTCCCGAAGTGTTTTATTTCTCTTGTGCCGTCATACTTTTGTTCTTTATCCATTTGTATCTAGAAGTTAGTTGTTAGAAAGTTAGTTCCTGTTATCGCTTGGTTAGTTAGTTAGTTAGTTAGTTAGTTAGTTATTAACAGTCATTCCCTCACCAGCCTCTCTTTTATCTCTCTCTTAAAGTTAATAAGACAAATAACACCGTTACATCTTTACCTCTAACAACACTTCAAAAGTGCTGACACTGGAGATTCCTTCCATAAATGTTCCATAAATAAACATCTCCTTACAGAAGACTTATCAAAGATTACACACGTTTTACGATAAGAAGTCAATACGAGCACTTTAATATAGACATCTGATTTGGAGCTGCGCTACTGTCAGGGAAAATTAGAAAATTAAACAACCCCTTCTGACCAAACAGATTTGAGAATTCAACAGCACTGTTTATAAAATATTAAGCCTTTAGAAGCATATGTTTGTTTGATATCTGGAAACAAAACGCTATTTTACCAATTTTACAACCGGAACGAGTTGCCCTTAAACTTGTTTTCCACTGAATTTTTACCTAGTGGGTAAAAATTGGCAGCCCAATGGGCAGCTGTGGATCAGGTGGTAGAGCGGGTTGTCCACTAATCATAGGGTTGTGGGTTTGACTCCCAGCCCACGTGACTCCATATGACTCCACATGACTCTACTTGACTCCACATGACTCTACATGACTCCACATGAATCCACACAAATCCACGTGACTCCACATGACTCCACATGAATCCACACGAATCCACATGACTCCACATGCCGAAGTGTCCTTGGGCAAGACACTGAACCCCGAGTTGCTCCCGATGGCAAGTTAACACCTTGCATGGCAGCTCTGCTACCATTAGTGTGTGAGTGTGTGTGTGAACGGGTGAATGAGAACCAGTGTGAAGCGCTTTGGAACCGCTAAGGTTAAAAAAAGCGCTATATGAGTGCTGACCATTCAGTGAAGAATAAAAGACCACAGTGGTCTCTGATGACTTTGCCAATTTATCCAAGGAACAATTACAAGCACATCGTCTGCACAGAACCAGTGCAGCACACTCAGCGTGTGTGATTTGAGACACGTCTATAAGGAGAAGGATTCTCTGAAAGTATATCACAGTGTCGTTATTTCATCCAAATCCAAATAAAACAAAACTCCAAATAACTAAACATCTGTTATTTTGGATCTTTGTGTACAAATGGCACAGAGAAGCGTATTAGATATTCATTTATTGCTTGCTAATTAGTGTATCAGCTTCATTAACCCAAGCTTAAGGAGTATTTTCAGAAGGTGTCGTTACACCATATGATCTAATTCACGATGTTCGTTCTTCCACCTGCTTCAGAACGCAAAATGATGAGAGTTCAATAATTCGGTGCCTGAGACGAGAGGTGAAATATGGAGAGAGAGAAAAAAAAAAAAAAGAACTGTCACCTAAGACCTGACAGCTGCTGTTGTTTGTGTTTTGCATTTATGACCCTGTCGATTTGGAGTCATTTCTCTGTCTAAGAGATGATAGAGCAGACAGACGAGATTGCTTACTAATGGAAGTGAGAACAGGACTACTTGTTTTGACGTTCCACACCATGAAATATAACGATGAAGGACCCAAAAAGTACGACGTGTCGTTAGTTAATAAATAAAAAAAGAAAAGAACTATCGTCAATGCTGACAAATTGCTGTGGTAAGTGTTTTATTTCTTACACGTTTCTCTTGTCGAGTGTTGGGTATTAGGCTGTAGTAAAGACTCTGATCTCCGAACCACACCTGAGATGAACGATGGAGAGAAAGAGAGAGAAAAGGAGTGAGCAAGCACTCTTAAAGTGATTGTGTTTTCTCCTCAGGGTCCTGTTCTGGCCTTCCCGGGAAACCGTGCACAATTACGAGTGCTGACGGGCCCGAGTCCATCTGAAGTTGATGGGTTTATCAAAATCAAGTGACGCTCCATTACAGCTGAGCCGGACGGACGAGTGCGGTGCGAAAATGGGTTTGGGGACCATTGCGAAATTCTGTGTTTGTATGCTCGTGTGTGTGTGTGGGGGGGTATAAATATATTCTGACTTCTCCACAGGAAAAGAACAAGTCTTGAACTTGCCCAGATGTTTCCTGTTGGACTTTTCTGTTATATATACTGATCAGATTAAAGCGAAAAACCTCACGCGTTTTCTATTAGCCTGGTGTGTGTAAGTACACGTCTATACGTTGATAGCATAATGGAAGTGCATTTATTATTTTATAACGGTTACAGTAAGGCTCGTGTGTCAGCCTGTTAGCAGCTAAGCCGATGCTTTCTCTTTATGATCATTTAGAATGAAGTAGTTAAAGCGTCCATAATTATATCAGGTCACTTCGACGTTTCCGGGAAGAACTATTAAGAGAAATTGCTGAGAGAGAACGAGACAGACAGAGATGTAAAGAATGAATAAGATAGTCTGAGTGAGAGAGTGAGATGGAGAAAGCGCGTGAGTAAGAAATAGTAAAGTTTCATTCGCGAATGAGTCGACTCTTTGACTCACTTTCGGTGAAGTTTGAGAGCCGACTTCGAATATACGCGGCGTTTTATTTTGTCGTTTCCGGCAATGACGTCACTCTGGCAGTTCGAAGTTGAGTTTAATCCAAATCCTTCCTTGGAGATATATTTCCCAACATCTGATTTGTTTGTTAGCGTGAACCGTTTCATCTTCAGTAAGATAAGCGACTCCTGGTCAGAGTCGTGTTTCCTTATGTTAATGAATTAAATCTGATTAGATATTATATTAGCGCTGAAACGTGTCATAATTTACCGGAGGGAAAAAAAAAAAAAAAACTCGTCAGAATATCAATTTTTTTCAGATTCAATAGAAAACGTTAATGAGTCATTTTATGACCCAAAGAATCGACTCTTCTCGGTGAGCCGAGCCAAACGATTTGACTCGCTGAAAAGAATTGTGAGAATGAATTAGCTAGAGAAAGAGATGGAGTGAGATGGAAAGAGAGAGAGAAGGAGAGTAGGAAGAAGAGTGAAAGGAAAAGGAAAAGATATTATTAAAGAAGCACTTTATAAACTAAATACAGACCGTCTAAAACACCAGTTCGTTGTGCTTTTACAGAAGTTAGAAGTTCTAAGAAGAACCTTATTTTTGTTCCCTAAAGAACCTTTTGGTCAATAAACCTTTAACATTTTTTTTTTCTTTTTCATCGTTATTTCTAGAATAAACCAAATCATTCATACCCTCTATTTCTGCCCAATCTCACCAATACAGACAAACTGTTAGAAGAAATGTCTCCTCTGTTTATCTATTCCCATTTCATTCCTAGCCTTCCCGGGATAAGCTCCGGATCCGCACAATGAACGAATGAATTGAACTAACTTCATCTCTATCGTTCGAAATGGACGGTCTTTGATATTAAATCTGTTGTTTTGGGGTTTTTTTTTAATAAAAGTTATTGCCATTTTTTTCACTAATGCTGTAAATACATATGCTCATGCTATTAACAAATAAAAAGAGCTAATTGAATGTGATTAAACTAGAGAAAGAAAAAAGGAAGAGCAATCATGACAGGAGCAAGAATGAAAGTGAACGAATCAAATGAAGAAAATGTTCATCAAGAAAAATATTAAGAAAGAAAGACTGACACAGAGAGAATAAATCACTCCACAGAAATGAATAACTTTGATCTTTTGGTCTCCATGGCAACACCAGGCCTGATTTGGACCTTAATCTTTTTTAATGTGAAATGTTTGTTAGCACCCTCCACCCCTCTCTCTCTCTCTCTCTCTCTCTTTCTCTCTCTCTCTCTCTCTCTCTCTCTCTCTCTCTCTCTCTCTCCCTCTCTCTCTCTCTCTCTCTCTCTCTCTCTCTCTCTCTCTCTCTCTATCCCTCTCTCTTTCTCTCTCTCCCTCTATCTCTCTCTCTCTAGCCCTCTCTATTTCTCTCTCTCCATCTATCTCTCTCTCTCTATCCCTCTTTCTTTCTCTGTCTCTCTCTAACTTTCTCTCTCTATCCCTCTCTCTTTCTCTCTCTCCCTCTATCTCTCTCTCTCTAGCCCTCTCTCTTTATCTCTCTCTCTATCTCTCTCTCTCTATCCCTCTCTCTTTCTCTCTCTCACTCCCTCTCTCTCCCTCTCTCTTTCTCTCTCTTTCTCTCTCCCCCCCTCTCTTTCTCTCTCTCCCTCTCTTTCTTTCTTTCTTTCTCTCTCTCTCTCTCACACACACACACACACATTCATATTTCTATTAAAAGTCTAATAGAACATTTTAATGGTGATGATTAATAGTACTGATGACGCTCTCTCTCTCTCTCTCTCTCTGACACACACACACACACACACACACACTTAGAGCATCATAAAGCGTCTCTTACTCATACGCCCATCACTGATTTCCATCTTCAAATAGTTGGTGTCATTTTTTTGGGGGGGGGAAAAAGAACAAAATCTGCTCCGTTTCCTGTATTGACGTCTACTGCTGTTTGCTGTTTGTTCGTTATTTCTTCCGCCATCTGGAAGTTTGTCTTTCTTGTTGCAATTTATGTCATGTGTGGGGAACCTGTGTAGAAGAATAGGTGCATGTGAGCCTCTAGGACCAGGCGTTTAACAGGACATATCGTCCGCGTCCTTGTTTCTGTGATGTCGATACATTTACTATCTGCAATAGAATTAGTTTTGTTACACATTTTATTGATTCCGTTAATGATGTGATGTTCTGTGCGTAATGAAGCATCGACTGTCTGATGCACGCTTTAGAGCAGAGCCTGTTTTATTTTGTTACGGATAAAATCATTTAGTCAGTCGTGTTTAATTAGTATTTGGTTAAAGTCGTCTGTTTGTAAGGGGCTGACAAAAAGTGAACATCGACAAACCTTGTTTTTAAGAAATGTGACAGAATTCTGAGAGGCAGAATGTCAGTTCGGCTCGGTTTCCATAATAACCGTCTCTCTGGTGGTGTTAGCTTTATTAATTTCCTCTGATGTGAGTTCAAAACTCAGCCTACACTGTTAGATTTCAAATATCACACCCTTTACATTCCACATTCTAGCTTTCTAGCTAGCTGACTAGCTAAGCTAACCATCTTATTACAGTACACCCAGACACACAGCCCCCAGCTAGCAATATCCATCCTACATTATCATTCGTATTAGCACAGTTCCTTCATTGATTAGCCAAAGTATAGCAATGAACACTGTCAAATATGGGTGCTGTGTAATAATTAATTTAGATCATTTAGTTCGCTTTGTATAGCCATCCATTTCTTTATACAGACAGTAGGAATGATACGGAAAGATCAGGAACATGAACATTTCCTTCCGAAATGTGCTAAGTTACTAAGACTCAACTGAGAACAGCTTAAATTACACGTAGCACTGGTTGCTAAAGGTTTTCTAAGAAAACTCAACTAAATTCTAACTTCTAAATCATTTTTAGCCGAATGTACACACACGATCTATGATGATAACGAAAGCGTGTCATCACGTCTGTCTAATAACCGGCTAAATGCGGTTCACACGTCTGTAAGGAAAATAAAAACTTGATGTGAGTAATAGAAACCATATAGGATTAGCATTTTCCTTATCGTTGGAACCACGTTTGTTGTTTCCTGTTTGTCGCTTTGGGTTTAGTCAACATTACAACAAATGTATGACTGTTTAACAAACAAGAACTGGTAATGTCGGTGAATTGCTGTGATATCAGAAGAATAAAACATGACCAGATGTGCTCTTGTAGGAAAATAATCCTCTTTGAGGTGGTAACAATAACTCCCATCCATCACACCACCTTACTGCTCACCTTATTGATCATTTTACAACAACCGCCCAAAAACGCAACATCTGCATTAACAAACGTTCAAACCATCACTGTGTAACATTAATCCCACAGCAACCAACACGGGCACCTTAATGGAACTCATGTACAGTACGTACGAAAGTGGGGTTCTCTGATTTGTCGTCGCTCTGAAATGTATTCCTTTCACATACATTTTTAATGAACACCTCATGCTTTTTAAATGGTTTATAGCTGCATTTAATGTTGTAGAACATCCTTGAAACAAGTTCCTCTAATTGCTTACATTGTAGCTATAGCAGCTCTCCTGAGGGGAATGAGACCATAAATGCAGCTTCTCATGTTACTGCGAAACCAGAATGCATAAAATTATCTGTCCTAAAGACCAAGAAACTTTGCAAAGCACTCTGACAGTTACAAAGCACTGACACTGCCGACTCCTTACATAAACATCATAAACATCATGGCATAAACATCTCCCTAACAAAAAAAAAAGCCCTTAATCATATCAACTATTATATATGATTATTTGTTAAACAATTAATTTATATATATATATATATATATATGTGTGTGTGTGTGTGTGTGTCTGCCATGAATTAGTTGTTACTATAGAAACAACCACATATTAGAGAACAAGTGCGTTAATATAAAACTAGGGATTAAGTTACAGCCAGAACAGAGCAGAACTGTTATATAAAATGAATTCACACCATTCAGACCCAAGACTTCAACCATGCAAGTATTTATTAAACGACAGCATCGCTGTTCCTAGTTCCAGTGCCTGGACTTCACCTTGTGTATTAGTTCGCATATATGACGGGACATTGTGGTTTTGTATAGACTATAGATAGAAAAGCCATCACGCCTGCTGAATTTTTCGCTCTCTCTCGGAGTGAGGACTGAGTCAACAGCATAGCTTCGGTGAAATTTGTCATCAAGTAAGACCTACTCAAATGTTATTGCCAAGTCCCATTAAGCAATTATGCTTCTGACATTTCCTACAGTATACCGTGATGTTGTTCTGAATGACAAACGTCCTCACTACCTTTCAGCGTGGGATTAAGCAAGTTTAACTTAGAATCGAGGTTTGTTATAGTATTAGTAAATCTTAATAAAATGGCTTTAATCATGCATGTACATCACTCATTTAGACCATCTTTATCATTTCGTTTGAATAATCTCTGTTTTGAAGCTCCGGTGTGAGGTGTGTCCTCAGATGCTGTGTTCTCTTTTTCTCTTTATTAAAGGCTTTCATCATTTGCTTTTGTGACTTGAAAGGTTTTTGGACATAAAAATGATCCATTTTCTAACAGAGCTGATAGTGTGGGATGCCTTAATATGTGATTTAGAGTTCATTTCTGGTGATTACGCTTCATATCTGCGATTCAGGGCTTAGAAAAGTTTGCTGTACAAATCACGTGTTAATTAGTTCATTAATCTTGCAACACTCTAAGTTTATAATAATAACTCACACAGCACAAAACGTACATAACTCATTCGTTTAATTGCGTTTAATCGATGATTTGTAAGTTGTAAAGGCCCTTTCACACTGAGCACGACGCGATGAAGGAAGCGAATCACAGGTGCTTTCACACCGAACGCGAAACGATCGCTCGCCTTCGGCTAATTCACGCCTGCACGATCGGTGGCGCTGACCGAGAATGCATTTTACGCCTGCACACTAGGTGGCGCAACTCACTATTCAGCTGAACGTCCTATCGTCTCAACATCCTCAACATCCATTCTCTTCTCTCTTCCGGAATACTTTTCTTCGGTGTTTACACTGGTTTTCAAAACAACTTTCTGCGCTATACCGCCACCTATCTCGTCCCTTTTGTGCAACATCATTGGCTCTGTGCACATGATCTGAAGCTCAAATCTAACTGGCCGGCCAGTTTCATCACGGCGCGACAGGGAAAAAAATCGACACACTGGTCGGAAAAATCGGTCGTGCCCGGCGTGAATAGCTCCGTAGGGATCTATTGTTCCGATTCAAGAGTGTCATCGTGTCATACATTCGCGTCGCTTAATCGCGCTCGGTGTGAAAGATCCTTAACTGCTCATCATTTTCTCAGATGGACAGATTTGACAAGATTTGTGCTTTAACCGAAATATCTGGAGGACTAAAAAAAAAAAAAATGTCTTAAAACGATAGGGCAACATGTTACACATGAAGGCTTTGGATTTTTCCTTTTATTTTGGCAGGCTTAATTTGACGCATTTCATGCCAAATGATCTGGTGATCATGTGTGTAAATATGAATGAACTCGTTTAGCCTTTTCCGTCAAACTTTAACCCTCAACTGCTCACTTCACATTTCTGAATAAAACAGTTCAAATTGGCTGGCGTACAACCTACACGGCTAACCTGTGCAGTGGTGGATCAGTGGTTAAGGTGCTGGATAAGTGAAGGTCAGGGGTTCAAGCTGCTACTGTTGGGCCCTTGAACAAGACCTTTAAACCTCTTGCTCCAGGGTCACCATATCATGGCTGACCTTGTGTTCTCATATGTGCCAAATATAGACTTTTTCTTCTTCTATAAGAGCCAAAACATAAAAAAAAAAACAAGTTTAACTGATCACCTGATATTTCACCAGTACAAGACGATGGATGAAATAAGGGAAAAGTGTACACAAATAGTTAACTTCACATATAATAGTTTGATGATGGAAGGTAAGTCTGACAGCCAGCCAGATAACTCTAGGTTCATCTTATACATTTAAGTGAATAAATTCTGTTTCTGGAGCAATCCAAACCAATCTATGTGTGTGTGTTGGTTCCTCAGAACACTGACCTGCAGAGCAAATGGGAAGATGGAGGAGGAATGTAGGGTTAACAAGGTTGGATCTAGTTATTTGTGGTGCAATCTCAATGTTACAGATGCAGCACAGTTCACTGAAATGGTTCACATGCTGATTTACACGGGGTGGGAACTTTTACTTCTTCATCTAGTTCTTTTTCTCTCTTTGCAATCTGTGAGAAAACCACACACACACACACACACACACACACACACACACACCCACGTGCACACACCCACGCTGAGACAGATGGAGTATGTTCTTGTGAAGTATGAATCTTTAAAAAGCCCAACAAGCTCCACTCGAGAGCAAGCAATGAAAGTTTGATCAAAGTTCATGCTGTTGTCACAGTGATTAGGCCGGATCAAAGGAGCAGTGTGAGGTCGGGAAGGGGGATTTCTGTCACACACACACACACACACACACACACACACACACTTTGCTGGACACATAGTCCAGGCGGCACTGAGCAAACAGCTGGAGGATGAGGTTCCCCTTGAGCAGGGGTGGTTCAGCCGGCCCAGGTCATCAGTACTAGAACTCACATCACCATCTGAGGCACCGAGCAGGAGAAAGCACTGTATGCAAATTAGCGCCAGTCAGGCCTTTTATAGCAGTGTTTTAATTAACCTCAATTTGCATAATCATTAGGTTACACTCACTGTTAAAATAATGCATAATAAGAGACATTTCTAAAGTGTCAAATGCCTGGCCCTGGGGTTCATCCACACACACACACACACACACACACACACACACAGTCAGAAAGTTCCCTTCCCAGAATGACACCAACACACTTATGAATCTGTTAGAATTCATGAAGTTCCATGTTTTTCATTAAAGCGGATCCACAGCATATCTGCAATCAAATTTCCTCACCCGCACCGCCTGCCGGATTTTAACATTTGATTATTTTATTATTTATATTTTTCCCTGTGCTTTGTGGATAACTCATTAAGCAGCAGCGCTGCGGGGCTATTTAGATTTTATGATCTTTTTTTATGTGCAGAATTAATTCCTAAATTGAATAACTTGCGGCCGTCTGCACAGGTTTGCTCTCATAATTAAACCGCATTTTCTAAAATAAACCCCCTCTGGCTCGGGGGCCCTCATCAGCCCCTTCATTTGCATGAGAATAGAGCTCTTATCTGATTGGATATTAAATAACTCCAGCCTCGTCGTGACATCGGATCAAGCCGATCGCACCGAGGTCGACGCCGCGGGTAACCGTGACAGCCTGCTTCCAATGTGATTTGTACCTGTTAATGACCCGTGGTGTTAAATGGAGCATGGGTGGACGATGGCGAGAATGAAAGTGTCACCGTGTGAGGATTTGCAGTTGGGACTAATTTACTGAGGCGGAGTTGCGGGCGCGTAAAAAATTTGCGATTTGGTTTTAAACGACTCCTGCGGTGATCGATGTCGCATTAGTCGTATTGATGAGGACATTGACTCGGGTGGATGATGAAGTACAGGAAGCTCATCTGTTTTCACCCCTGTACCGGTATCAATTAAACTCGCATCATGGTCACTAAACGTTTTATTACGAGACTCAAATTACGTTAACGACATTAGCACAGTTTAACTGCCTTTGAAAAGTCAACGTCCACGTAATTGCATATGTGGTGGGGGAAAAAAAAACACATGTTAATTAGTCTGATAGATGATTTATTTTCTGTAACAACAAACGACAGGTTTACCGTATGTATATTAATGTGCTGAATCTAATACATGATCATTTCTATAGTAACAGCTCATTACCAGAGACTTCAGATACTCCGCATAAACAGATACGAACAGCTCGTTTTTCCTCATCTGTAAGTCGCTTTGGATAAAAGTGTCTGCTAAATGAATAAATGTAAATGTAAAATGTAAAAAAAAAAAATAAATAAAAAAGTGTAATTGTTGATATGGGTAAGTTTTCTGTAAGGAGACATTTATTGGAGGACTCTCTAGTGTCAGTCAGAGGAAAAGCGGTAGCTTTTTTGTTTTCTGACAGCTTCAGGACGGAGGAGTTTATGCTTTGTGCTTCTTCAGCAACATGACAAACTGTGTTTTTTGTCTTATTAACTTCAAGAAAGAGAATAAGGAGGGGCTGGTGAGGGAATGACGGTTTATAGGTGCTTCAACATGAGTGAGAACAGGAACTAACTCGTTTCATGGAAGTTCCACAACACTAGATGTAACTATAAACAGGTTTTTGAGCTGTCGAGCTACACGTGCTACTCCTGAGATACCAGTGAACCCGACCCCTTCTGCTCTCCGGACCTGCCTGATCCATCCTGATGGTTGGAGTTCTCATCAACTGGAAGTCACATGCTGCTGCTGAGGATGGCCCCACATGGTGCAACCTAAAGATCATTGAGATTACTGAGGATAGTACCACTTAAAAACCATGAAGATGGCTATGGACCTCAATTCATATCAACAGTTATGCTATGATAGCTTTAGGACTACAATTTACCATGAACAGTTCTGCACTCAAGTCTCCATCAGCGAACCGTGGAGAAGTTCAACAAAACAGACTTCATGTAAAAACTGTAATGAATTTTCCTGCACTATTTCACCATGTAGTATTAGCACATTTATAGAAGGGGTGTATTTAGTTATTTATAATCGCACTATCCGGTGTCACCCAGATGAGGACGGGTTCCGTTTCGAGTCTGGTTCCTCTCAAGGTTTCTTCCTCATATCGTCTCAGGGAGTTTTACCTCAGCACCGTCGCCTCTGGCTGCTCATTACGGACAAATTCATACATATGCTGAATTTATATGTTTCCGTAAAGCTGCTTCGGGACAATGTCCGTTGTTAAAAGCGCTACACGAATAAAACTGAATTGAACTGAATTGTTTTAATAATTGCAGATTGCTGTTGCATAAGATGAATAAAACACTTCAGGGTGTGTTGTTATAAGAATTCCAAGGTGGTAAAAGTATATATATATATATATACACATACATAATGCATGATGTAATGTGTGATAGCTTTCTACTATTCTGACTGATAAAAACCTGTGCAAAATTATAAAGAACTTTTAAAGTAGTAATAATAAAAACAATACATTCATGTTGAATTATTATTGAGAATTGGAGTAAACAAAAGCTTCCTTATTCTCATAACAGTCTCATTGGCTGTAATTAATTCTCCTGTGTTTTAACTGCAACCGCCATAATACACAGGGTTGGACTGCATCATGATTTGAAAGCTTTCCGCTAACATCTACATGCAAATCACGACGGTACACCTTTTGATGTTTCCTGCCTTTCTTTCAGATTTGGCATTTAAAAGAAGAAAAAAAAATCCATGCCTTTGATAATAAAGGAAAAAGGTTTTTTTTTTTTTTTTTTTTTTTTTATGTTCTAATGGGAGCTTACTGTTTCCCAGCGTGTGAAGAAGCAGATCAGTTTCTCAGACTTAAGCTGGCTGCAAAGCCACAGACAAATGCCCTACTCTGAAATAAAAGCCGAGTGCCGCTCCAATCACGGCAGGACTGGAGAAGAAAAAAAAAAAAAAGGAGAAGTAAGTTAGTACAGCTCTCACTGCTGAAAAAGTGATGAAGATCTGATTGGAGAGCAGAGTGATTCCAATCCGGTGCAGTTGATTGAGATCTCTAACAGATTCCTGATGAAGCTACTTTAAAAAAAAAAAAAAAAAAAAAAGGCTTTTTACTCTAAGTAAAAGTAGGATGAAATCTAAAGCTGCAGGGAGAAAATGTAGGTAGGAATGTTCTCGTACAGCACTGATGGTATGCTGGGTTAATTTTTCTGAATCTCATCAAGTTTTTGAAAGCTAGAATCCCATCCAGGGTATATTCCCACCTCACACCAAGATCCACCAAGACCCTGATGATGATCTATACACTCACTGAGGACTTTATTATTCGTAAGAGGTCAGAATTCTCTTGGCCAGACTGCTTCCAGCTGACAGGAAGTCTATGGGAACTCAAATAAACACATTTTGCAACCATGCTGAGGAGAAAAACATCTCAGAAAGCAGATCGTGAAGTAGATAGGCCATAAGAGAGCAGAGTATTTTTGCTACAACAAAATTCCACCTGACCTTTTTTCCAATCTTCACCTGCACACTTTCGGTTACTCTATATATGCTTGGAGATCCACAAACCCTATTTTCTCAGATTTGGAGAAAATCACTTGCACAGCTGGACTCTTCTTTTCTCTCTAAATAAAGTCGTAACCCTCCTCCGTAACCCTCTGGCCATCATGATGGATGTGAGGTTACTACATGTCATGACAGCAGATCTGCTGTGAAGAAGCTCGGAAGTGTGATAGACACTGGATACTGGGATGAATACATGATGGTATCAGGGTCAAAGGTTTGAGCGTTGAGGAATGCTACCTGTTTGTACATGAGTCAGTAATGGAATCATCAACAATAAGGAGGCTGCAGGTATTGAATCCAAGGTGAGGCTCGTGTCATGGTGCTACAGAAGACCCCCTGTTCCTTCTTGGCTATGCACTCCTTACTGGCTCGGATATTCTTCTAAAGAAAGAAAGCTACACATATGTTGGATTGTTGGTTGTTCGTAATTTATTGTATTTTGTGTACTGTGTTATGTAAGTCTAATGTTGCGTACTGGCCATGCCATGGTTATCCAAGATGAATTTCCCAGAAATGGGACAATAAGGTATACTCTATTCTATCATTGTAGTCATGAAAAAGAGCACAGCATGACAAAAGAGTCCAAAGAAAGCTATGAATATCTTTCAGAAATTCAGAAATGGGAAAGAACAGGCAAAGTAAAGCTCAGTGGTAGCACGGTGATGGCCACTGTTCGAATGTTAGCTCTAAAATGCTCGGCTTTGTACTTGGATTGGATTCAGCCTTACTTTGGATAAAAGCACTGACCAAACGTCTGCACGTAAAACGTCACATTTCTCCCAATTATCAGAGTATGAAAAACTAGAGCTGTAGACCTGCTGAACTTCAGAGAAGGGTAGACTCTATTTGTTAAAAAATAAAAAAAAAAAGCAAAATTACTTCATGTCTGGAGATTCATTCATCATCAGAACGTGTTTTATCCTGTTCAGAGTTGTGAAGGATCCAAAGGCTATCCCAGGAACACTATGTGTGAGACAGAAACACAACCTGGAAGGATCTCCAGTCCATCACAGGGCACCATTCAGACCTTCAACAATCTAGTGGTGACTTAGCATAGCCAGGCCATCTACTGGAGTGTTTAGGGAGGTTGGAGGAATTTGAGAATCCGGAGGAAACTCACATAGATACAGGGGTAACATTTAGCCCATGAAGGCCTTGATATGCAGCTGATTAAGGTATATATATATATATATATAAGAACAAATCTGAAGTTCCACTGCATAGCATTTACCCTCTTGTGATTTTTACCACAATTCCCATTTGACTTGAGTTGTAATCTGAGAGTATTGGTCGGTTGTAATCTGCAGATTTCTGGGAGTTGCCTGAAACTACAATCGGCAGAACATTGAGAATTGTTCAAGAACCACAGACTTTAATATCTCTCCTCCCAAGTTTGATTTTTGGTGGTCCATTCATCTGTGCATCTGTCTGAGATTTGCACTACCCGATCACTCAAGAACAAGTGGTTTAATGTTTGTAGGATTGATCCAAACAGAGTCAAGTTCATAGCAAGGTCAAATATCTGAAATAGTTTTTCTTCAACAGTGTCCTAAAGGGCATTTTAGAAACACAAAGTAATAACAAGAATTACCAGAATTGTTGGTGGTCAGAGGTACTAACTGCTAAGAACTTCAACAGGCTTAGCTTGCTTGTTAGCTAAACTTTGTATTTCTTGCATGGCTCGCCTAAAATCTATATCGAGAAACTAGCTAGCTAATGCGTACTAAGAAGTTTCCTATATTAGACTCTTTTAGCTAGCTAATTTTATTTAGTTTACAAATGAGTTTATGGCATCTGTTTGGGCATCTGTGTGGCTTTCATTTCCACAGTGTCAAGTGTCCCATCCATTCATCCATTCATCCATCCATCCATTCATCTGCCCTTCCATCCATCCATTCATCCATCCATCCATCCATCCATTCACCCACCCATCGATCCATTTATCCATCCATCCATCCATCCACCCACCGATCCATCTATACATCCATCCATCTATCCACCCATCCATTCATCTGCCCTTCCATCCATCCATCCATCCATCCTTTCATCCATCTATCCATTCATCCATCCATCCATCCACCCATCTATCCATTCATCCACCCATCCATCCATCCTTCCATCCATCCTCCGAGCCATCCATCCATCCATTCATTCATCCACCCACCCATCCATCCATCCACCCATGCACCGAGCCATCCATCCATAAATTCATTCATCCATCTATTCACCCATCCATCCATTCATCTATCCATCCATCAATCCATCCACCCACTGAGCCATCCATCCATCCATTCATCCATCCATCTATTCATCCATTTTCTGTACCGCTTATCCTACACTGGATCGGATTACACCCTGCATGGAGTGCCAACCCATTACAGGGCACAATCACACACCCATTCACACACTACTGACAATTTGGAAATGCCACTCAGTATACAATGCATTTCCCTGCTTTCTTTCTTTCTTTCTTTCTTTCTTTCTTTCTTTCTTTCTTTCTATCTTTCTTTTTTTTCTTCTTTCTCACTTCTTCTTTTTTTTTTTTCATCCTGATACAACTCAAAGATGCTTTGGGATTCTTTAAAGGCCACGGTGATGAGACTGAGTTCAGCGATCATACATCCTGATCAGTGGGTATTTCCCAGGGCACGCTCCACAACCAGACAGAGGAGGAGAGAGGTAGCACTCGCCTAAGAGAGAGCGATGGCACTCTATAGTGCGATCGATAGACCCATGGCCTCAGACAGGACCAGGCTCTCTCTGGAGAGAGGAAAGGCAAGCCACACACACACACACACACACACACATACACAGAAACCCACATACATACACACACACACACACACACACACACATACACCAGTTTATTTTAGCAGAAGCACTCAGATTAGCTCTTTGCCATGGTTAATGGTAAGAGGCCACTCGGATGAAAAAAAAAGCCCTGTCATTACAATCAGCCTCTCTCTCGACAGTGTGTGAGTGTGGCTTTAACCAATAGCAAGCTCGGAGTTTTAAAACTTTGGCACTCTGTTGGTACGAACGACATTTTTTATGAGCTTTCTATTTTCTGATGTTGCCAAGTGTGTGATTAATGGTGGTGTTGCAGTCAGTACGAACCCGTATTCTTTTTCTTTTTCCTTTGCTCCACTCTTCCATTTATCCCGAGAAGCGAGTAAGGAACCTGTTACACAGCGGTAGTGACTGCTCAGCCCAATTCCCCTGGTAAACCCCCGATTAAAACCTCCCTGAGGACAGAAAATCTTGTGTGTGTGTGTGTGTGTGTGTGTGTGTGTGTGTGTGTGTGTGTGCATGTAATTGAGAAAGAAATGCTTAATGAGCACAGAGTGTGTCTTCATGTCAGGATTCCTCGCGCTCTCCAGCTGGGAGCACGAGAGACTTTCTGATGGAGAGGAGGAAAATGTTTGATCAATTCTTCTCTTCTCTTCTCTTTCCTTCTCTTCTCTTCTCTTCTCTTCTCTTCTCTTTCCTTCTCTTCTCTTTCCTTCTCTTCTCTTCTCTTCTCTTCTCTTCTCTTCTCTTTCCTTCTCTTCTCTTCTCTTCTCTTCTCTTTCCTTCTCTTCTCTTCTCTTTCCTTCTCTTCTCT
>JANDJT010000217.1:28334284-28347491 GCA_024331685.1 Stegophilus panzeri | reverse complement strand
GGAGGAAACCCCCGCAGCACGGGGAGAACATGCAAACTCCGCACACACAGGGCCACGGTGGGAATCGAATCCCCGACTCTGAAGGTGTGAGGTGAACGTGCTCACCACTAAGCCACCGCACGATTATGTGTTTTAGTTTTTAAAAAAAATAAAATAAATTAAAAGTAAACGTTTGCGAAAAACAGAAAAAGTGTCTGGAATAGAAGCACAGTATATCTAACATTTCTTCACTGGACTGAGTTACAAGACCTTATTTCAACTTTGAGTAACTTTAAACACTGGGCATTACTACCCCCCCCCCCCAAGCAAACATCATCATCAACTGTGTCTTTTTATGGTGACCCTTTATTTAAACACAGGGTACATGAGGCAACATGACGCCTACACAAGGTCTTTATGACACCTCACATAACCCTGCATGAACATTTTCTAATGTCTGATTCCAATATATTGTACGTTCGCTGTAATAAAGGTTGTTTTAGTCATGGTATATTACATAACGATGTAAACGTCAAGGTCATAGCATTGGTTTTCGTTCAAAAAATGTTCACAGCAAATAATGTTTGAATACTGTACGCCTTGGTGTATTTTAATTGTCTTAAAGGTCTTATGTAGGTAGCTGTGAATGATTTTGACTTTGCTAAACATTGATCTGTGTATTCAGGCAGCATCATGTCATGTTCTGTATTTATCTATTGATCCTTAAGCTTTCCATCCCCATGCCTTTAGCATTGATTATTTCTATCGAATATGCTTAATAAGAAAAAAACAAAGTTGATCTGAATGCCACTCGTATCAGTCTATTAAAGATTAGCACTCGCTGTTTGACATCTTATAGCCGTCAATAAACCTCTTACACTGTTTTTATTTTTTTTTTCAATAAGTGATTGAAAGTACACTATTAGTTAGACTCATATTAGTGCGATCGTAGTTCAGACATAATATTTTATATCTGTAACATTAGCGGATACACGTGTTAGCGGTGTGTTTTCTGTGCAAGCGCAATGTTGTTCTTTTATCTGTTAGCGCCCTCCTTGTATTCACACCTCAGTTTGTTTTTGTACACGTCATAGCATATTAGCGTAGCGCTGTGGCTCTGAGAGAGGACTCGGGAAAGAGAGAGAACTTCTAATATAAATTGATGAAGCTTTTGTGGTGCATTTCATTAAATGCATGGATGGATTAAAGATGCATGATTGTAAATCATGCCAGTAGAGAGAGGAGGAATGGAATGCGACTGGGAAGAGGGAGGTGATTCGCTACGATCCCGTCACCGAGGTCTTAAATGAACAGAGTGAAAAACAAAGTACACTAAAACGCAACGAGAGGCTTGTAATTTAACTTTACTAAGAATCAGTGAACCGTTCACCAATCTGGCACCAATTTAGACTTTTCTTTGTCTAGTGAGACAATGCAGTTTTAGGAATCGTTTTCATTGTGGCCTTTGAGGTCTGATTCCGTTTTAGTGCTCGTCTAGTGATTAAGGTAACGGTAATTAAGGTAGGCTCGTCTAACAAAAAGGCGCTAATCGTTGGCTGCAAATATCGATTCATATAACACTAAATGAAATCTACATGACATGTAAGAGGGCAGGTCAGACCTACTGTGTTGTATCGATGTACAGGCGTTGCAATGACAAAACGTCCGGATTGTCATTACTGGATGGTGCCATGATGGAGCGCCGGAAAGTTCCAAGACGCAGTGGGAGCCAGTGCGTGATTTGCCTAAGTGATCTTGTCAGTATATTAGTGATGGATGAAAAGATAGATGGGAAATCATTGAGCAGTGCGGAGTACCATGGTTGAATGGCTGAGGAAAGTTAGCACGCTCTTAACCTCAACGTTTTATATTCCACGTGCCGCCCAACGTGGCGAGACATTAGCATCGTGACCATTTCTGAGTTGACACCTGGCAAGGCTTGAATATGGGTGCTGTGTGATGAATTTAAACTGCAACAGCTTTTCTGCTAACACGGCTGCTATTTCAGGAGATCAATTCTGTAAGTTATTGCACTGTGCCAGGAGAAAGGCCATATTTGTTTAGAGCTTTGATTGCCATGATGGAAAGGGACAGAGAGAAATATACAGAGAGCGAGAGAGAGAGAGATTGCAAGACCTCATTGGTGACTCCAGTAAGCACTACAGATGTTACATTAGTCCTTGGAGTGATCCACCAGAACATATGCTTCAGACTAGTGAAGAGGTCTCCAAAGTTAACGCTTAACGTTCCGTCACTCACATTAACCCTGCAGTTCCTCCAGCAGTGACGTCACACAATTTTTCAATGTGAGCTGTGCATTTCTGAGGATCGTAGATGAAGCAAATGTTAGCAATACAAATTGGTGCTTCCAATAAGAGTGACAGAAGACGATATGTTTCTTTTTATCCTGCTGATTGTTTCTATGGTAGCTCAATGGCCAAGGCATTGGGCTACTGGGCTTGTGATCTACAGTGGGATATGGGACGGATGTGGATCAGGTGGTAGAGCGGGTTGTCCACTAATCGTAGGGTTGGCGTTCGATTCCCAGCCCATGTGACTCCACATACCGAAGTGTCCTTGGGCAAGACACTGAACCTCAAGTTGTTCCCGATGGCAAGTTAGCTCCTTGCATGGCAGCTCTGCTACCATTAGTGTGTGAGTGTGTGAGTGTGTGTGTGAATGGGTGAATGAGACTCACTGTAAAGCACTTTGGATAAAAGCGCTATATAAGTGCAGACCATTTACCATTTATCTCAAAAGTGTGAGCTCAGACTGAAGAAACACCAAGTTACCCCGATTAGGTCCTTGGGCAAGGCCCTCAACTGTCAACTGCTCAGTTGCATCCTGTCTCAATTGTAATTTCGATTAATGTGTCAACCACATGAGATAGACGTGAATGTAAAATGGTTATATACATTCCGTAGCCAGTTTGTGTGGCTATCAGAGTAACCTGGCGCTACCAGTGAAACCATGGCAACTGGCAGTAAAGCAAAGATAGCAAAGCCCACAAAAGACCAGCACAGAGCGATTTGAGCCACTGATATGAAAGTTTGATCTGGGTAATAGTGCATATAAGATGTCATGTTAACATTTAGAATGACAGAAAGCAAAAAAAAAAAGTCAAAGGATACTGGAGCTTGGACTAAAAACAACACAATATAGAAGATACACACGTGCTAGAGGATTTTCAGGTGTATCAGAGTCCCAGGCAGTTATTCCATGTGCAGAGAACCATAGTTACATTCATACCTAGCATTCTGCATCTGCCAAGGCCATCTCAGAACTTTGTGTCCCTACCAATGCATCAAGCATTACACAAGGCCTTACTTGCTCAAAAAGTCTCACACGGTGCTTCAATACATTTTAGGAGATGAATGTTTTTTCTTCTTTCATTGCGTATCGGTCTTTTTGAATGTTGCTATAACAGAAGCAAATTCACACTGTCTGTAGAGAAAGTTTTCCAAAAGGCAGTGAGGCGTGCATTTAATCACGGAAATCCAGCAGACGGACTTTTTTAAGTAAAAGAAAAAAACAAAAACGCCAGCGCTAGCACTGTCCCTCTTGTTTACAAATAAAAAATGCCTGCGGGAGCCGAGCCCTGCTGGAAGATAGACTTTTATTATCCTCGCTCCATGCCGCATCCCCAGAGATATCCATCCATACAGTGTGAGAGACGGGGGTGGCGTGAATTAAATGTGTGGGACAGCACAATAGCCAGCCAGCGTAGGAAGCGCTGTCCGCATTCTCTATGAAAAAAATGCTCTTTTGCTTTATGAAACGTGTGTAAAAAATAAAGGCCATGCACAGGGTTACGCACCCTCTGTCTTTTTCTCCAGTTGATGTGTTTTCCTGTGTGTCCAGAGGGACCGGAGCCGTGTGAGAAGCTCACACATCGTGCTAAATTAGCGAACGAGTCGGCCACAGAGAGCAGGGAGAACACTGCCTACAGCCTAATGCTGTAGCAAAAGCTTAATTACGAAGCTGCCCCATTTGTTCTGTGTTCCCGGCTCTCTCTGTTCCTCTCATTATTCAGGTAGATGGAGGTAAATTGATGGAACGATAAACAGGCAGAAATGTGGTAGCTAAAACAAGCTGGACATGTTTTAATGGGCTCAGGAATGAAAAGAAGGAGAGAAAATGACGGTGGCCATGGTGATTGTGAGGTTTCGGGGTACATCATGTCTGCGGTTTGTGTGGTGGCCTTGGGAAACCTTTCACATGTTGATATTTTATATGACATACATTGTAGATTTTATTCCAGTTCCACTAAATTCCACTGCCTCCGTGTTTATAATCTAATCTACTGATGGAAAAAAACAACATTACTGCCAAAGGTTACGTTTATGATAGAAAATGGGTTCTCATTTTGATTCTCAGCATCACTCACATGACATTATGGCAGCCATTTTGTCTGATTTCAACCGAATTGTTTAGGCGTTATGTCTGTAATTATATAAAAACTTGATCACATCATGAGAAAATCACACTTAGCTAGCTTAACCAGTTAAACAAGGCTAGACATTAGCCAAATCACATCATTTTGATAAAATACAGTATAGTTAAGATTTCTTAAAGTGCACCTGTTATGGTTTTTCAAATATTATCTTTCATGTAGTGTGTTATGGAGCTCTTTGTGAATGTTAAAAAGTCTGCAAAGTTTAAGAAAAAATCGAATTATTCAAAATCAAAAATTCAAAAAATCGAGTTATTGAGTCCTAAAAGAAGGAACCGATTCTGAACAGCTGAATCGAGTCGTTAGTGATTCCAGACTTACTTCCTGTACTAACCTACGTAGGTTTGTAACAAAAAGCTCCGCCTCTGCTCTTCATCGGCTGCTTGCTGACAGCGATAGACCAATCACAACAGACTGCGACATCTGACCAATCAGAGCAGAGTATGCTCTCTGATAGGAGGAGTTTAGAATGAATCCTTTAGAACGAGTCATTGAACGAGTCGTTTGTGACACTGGGTAATGCTGTAGTTTAAATTATGAGCACGTTAAAGTGTTTTTTGACCTCGGATGCGTGTAAATCTATTGTATGAGACCTTTAAAACAAAATTAGGCACGTTTCAAATCCATAATAGGTGCGCTTTAAGTCAAAATATATTAGCAGAAAATCTCAAATGTGGGTCAAAAGACAATTCTTGCCACATATCTTAAGTTAGCAGAATGTTTTCTGAGCATTATTTTTTCTTCATGTGAAGTTTGTAGATGTTTCTGCAGCATTCTGTAGTAGTATTCATAATAATGCTAACACTAACATGTCCACAATGCTACTTTTTGTCTTAACTACAAACACTAAAGCACATCCTCATCTTAGAACCTGTTGAATATATTAACATTGTTGTTGTTCTCTGTTTGCTGGATAAACAGTGTAAATACAATCCAACACACTTCATTACCGGTGCGGTAGATTAGATAACCGAGCTTTCCAATCGATTCTCCTGCACAATTCAGTCAGATCTAAATTCGATCTGCACGTTTGATGTTTTTTTCTCCCTCATTATAAGGCTGAAAGGTTTAGCGACTGGGGAAAAGTTAGCATTGTTGGCTGGGATCAGACTTGAACAGAGCTGAAGCTTACAATCCATGACTCATGCACTGGATGAGTGTCGTGGTTGTTCCTCTTTCTTTAAATTCACGTCGTCTATTCCTCCTATGCTGAGTCTTTTCTTTGGCCCTCCAAGGGTTCATCTAGCAAACTTTACTCGAGCTAACAGAGTAAAGGAGCAGCCCCGAAGATGGCTTTAAGGGGAAATTGACGAAAGAGTACTGAAATAGAATTGAGTCATGGTGCGGGTTGAAATATCGGTTATTTAAGTTTATCTGGTCTGAAAGAAAAACGAATACATTTCAGAAAGTTGAACTAACCTCAGGCTTCCCCAAATCAAACTTATGCTAATGTTGGTTAGTAATATGAAGGATTTTCACTAGTTACAGTATGACAGTCCCAGCTCTACATTCTGTCTTCATTTCTGAGCGCATGATCGTTTTTAATGTTCTCAAAAGAGCTTCCATAAAACTCTATTAATGTGCACAGGACATTTTCCCAAAATAACGCTATTACGCTTTAATTGAGGCATTTATATTTAATAGCTGGCCTGGGAAAGTCTGGCTGTGAAGCACTACTTAAAAAAAAATATTTAAAAAAAACAAAAAAAAAACACAAGTGCTGTCGGGCCTAGGCCCACGATAACCTGTAAGTGATTTTTAATTTCTGTAACCATTTCCACTCAAGTGAATCTGACTTTCTTTCATCCGTAATTACCAATCTCCACACAGTGCATGTTGCTGTTAGAATGAAGCACGAATGCTAAGTCTGTCATTCAGAGCGCTTATAGAGGGGTTTAGAGTGATGAGATAAAAGCACTAGGCACTTGACTTATCTCAGGCAAAGCTGCAAGACGTGAGACAGACGATTACCTGGAAGCCCAGGCAGGCAGTCCTTACAGGCGATGTCGAAAACATCACAGGACCCTTCCCTGAAGGAGATACATCTTATTAGCATGTGTGCAATCGGGCAAAATGAAGAAGGCTAGGTATCAAAAAGGGAACAGGAAACAAGAAACGGAGGTAAGGGATACGATAAGATACGATAAAATAAAATAAGATAAACTTTATTTAAAGGACTGAAAACATTGTTAGCAAGAAAGCAGCTAGAGGAATTGCTATTCTGTACAGAGTGTAGCTCTCATGCTAGAATTTGTTATTTTGGCATTGGCTGCTCAAAGTCTTCTAAGCTGTTTTTTGTTTTACTAGAATTTATACAACTCACAATACAATAAAGGCTAAAATGTTAGCACTGGTACTGTTTTTGAGCCGAAGGGCTGTAACAATGGTTTAGGGAGTCAGATAGGTGTCAGATCTATGCAGTGTGTATTTAACAAGCTGTTATTTTGCATCTGAATAACCTCGCACAGTGTTGTACTACAAAGTGTCTCGGTCAAGACCATAGAGGACGAGAGCAAGGTCTCTAAAGACCCATTTGTTTTGGAAAAATAATGAGGTATACAATTAATTACAGTCTGCATCTCCAGGGTCCTCGCTTGGCTCGCTTGGCTCTGGATTTTCCATGACCCTGACCAGGATAAAGCGCTTACTGAAGATGAGTGTATCATCATTGTGGTTTGGACCATAATCTAGATATATGGTCAAGAATAAAACTGGCTGGAGATAAAGATCAGGGTACAGGGTGTGGCTAACCCTAACCCTAGGGGGCGGCTGGGGCTCAGGTGGTAGAGCGGGTTGTCCACTAAACGTAAGGTTCCCGGCCCACGAGACTCCACGGAACTCCACGGGACTCTGCATACCGAAGTGTCCTTGGGCAAGACACTGAACCCCAAGTTGATCCTGATGGCAAGCTAGCTCCTTGCATGGCAGTTCTGGTGTGTGTGTGTGTGTGTGAATGGGTGAATGAGAACCGGTGTAAAGCGCTTTGGATAAAAGCGCTATATAAGTGCAGACCATTTACCATTTACTGTACACTATGTGTACCCTGACTGTAATGTACAGCCTGATGTAGAACAATTGTAAAGGGTTATTTGGTTGTCCATCTTGAGGAATATGTCAGTGTATAGAGAGTATACTTAGAGCTACATGTTAAATGCTGGACAGGTTATTGATATGAAAAAGCAAAGAATGGCCAATAATTTGGAGTGTGTACCACACACTCACCCAGTTAATACACACACTCTTAGAAATAAAAGGGTTCTTCAAAGGTTCTTTGGATAATTTAAGTGATAATAAAGTAATAGAAGCTTTAGGGGAACAACCGATGAACTGTGAGGGGTTATTCATATATTTTAAAAATAGTTATTATGATAATAATAATAATAATAATAATAATAATAATAATAATAATAATAATAATTTCTTTTTGTTTTATTTTATAAATATAAGGGTGCATCTGTGACTACAAGAAAAATATCGACGGATGCAAATAAAATATATGCATTATTATTTTTAATAAAATTGCAATTACAAAGCAGTAAATAAAATGTAACAGACAAACAAATACAAGTAAAAAATTTAAACAATAAAAAAAAAAAAAAAATACACCACACCAGTTTCTAAAATAAATAAATGATTAAAATGATTGAAAATAAATAAATAATACAAATTAGATTAGTCATTCCATTAGGACAAATATTATTATAAATAGTAAATGTAATGACTTCAGTGCATGACAAACAAACAAACAAATAAATGAATATTCTAATTAATCATTTCAATCCATTGACAATTATGTAAAACAACACAAATAAAGTAGTCAGTACATTACAACAAAAATAATGGAACCCTATAAAAAGTAGAAGAGTTGGTATGTCTATTCAAATAAATAAATATTATATGTAATGACTTCAGTCCATGACAAATAAATAAATAAATAAATTGACCACACCACCAATTCCTAAAATAAAGCCAGTGAATAATTATCTGAACCCATTCTTTTACCGTTCCAGCCAAAAGCCAGTGTAGCTCCTGGACGAGGCTCAAATATATATTTTTATAGGCAGTGTTTCTGAGAGCTTTTATTATTTTTCTTTCCTTTACTCCAAATATGATCCCAAACCATATTTTAAAGCGAAAAAAAAATCCAATTTGTTGCAAAAAGATGAGCAATCCATTTCATATACTCTCGGGCTTCCCATCGAAGCCAACAGGTTAATCTGAGCCGTTCCGTCCTGCGGCCGCTTGCTTTAGTGATTCTCCCGAGCAAACATCAGGCAGCATAAGCTCTCCCATACATCACACACACCGAGTGGGAGCACTTATTCATGCAGGTTATGCTAATTTAATCTCTCGCTTTTCCATACCTCACAGCAAACTGTAGGTTTAACCTTAAGGAAGAAGTTTTTTATTTACTTCACATGCATCAGCAGGTCGTCGGTCATGGCATGGAGTGTATGATTGTGACCATACGTGTAACTCTGTGAGTGTTTGTGTGTAGATTGTGGTTAACTCATGCAGGTTATGCTAATTAATTTACATTCTTATTCGTCCATACTTTAGAACAAGATAAAACAGCAGGTTTAACCTTAAGGAAAAAGAATGCTTTGCTTGCATGCATCAGCAAGTCCTTGTTCTTGGCACAGTGCATGTGTGTATGTGTGTGTGGGTGACAGAGAGAGAGAGAGAGAGAGAGAGAGAGAGAGAGACAGACAGACTCTTGGCATATTTGCTGGTTTAATTTTTAAATGAACTGAGTGATAGGTCATACTTACTTTATGTATAAATCCTGTGTTTATTTAGCACGAGTTAGCTAGGGGTATTAAATCCTGATGCTAAATTAGCAGTCAGATGACTATCTGTAGCAACCACATGTAGCTAATGTAGCTAATGCTAATTTACTCAACTACAACATCTGGCTAGTTATCCATGCTAACGTTTATATACAGTAAGAGGACATAGAAATCAAGTGTTTACACGTCTCTGGAAACTTCCACAGGAGTTATCTCACTTTCAGTGTCGGCCGTTATGTTAACGTAGCTAAGATTTTCATTTTCATTCTTTTTCACAGACAAAATAAGGTTTAAATAGCTTGAATTTGATCTTTACTTTTGTGGACCTAAGAAGAACAGGAGTATTAAGGGTCAGAACTAAAATTGTAGAGACTGGTGTGAAGAAACAAGAAGTGAGGCTGGGGCTGATTTCTTTCTAACCCAGACTGTAGATTCATGCAGTCCATCAGAGCCAGTCTTATCAGGTGATGATACAGAAGGACACGCCCACTAGACTTGCTGTGCATAGAGGCTCATTTTATTTAAATTTAACTGTCTAATCCTTGCATCAGTTGAATGGTTTTCTTGACGACCGAGGGGCAGATGTACGTACCTGAGAAGAAACCAGAACGTGTTCATACTCAACCAGCGTAGTCAAGTTAGATGTCTTGTCGCTAGATTTGGTGACTTTTCAGACCCCCATTATCGACTTTATTTATTTGTTTATTTATTTATTTATTTTTAAAGAGCCTAGCAACAAGTCTAGTGACTTTTTGAGCAAATTTAGCGACTGCCCTGCATCGAACCAATCACCGATCACCGTTGTTTGCCCCACCCACGCACTTTTCTTCAGTTGTATCTTTCTTTATGTTCCTTTATGTCTACTCAATGCCACTGCTTTTTTATTTTCTGCGTTCTGGATAGGAAGTATAGTAATTACGTCTAATTCGATATAAGGTTCGTTTTTGGTGCCATGACCAAAGATGACTCAAGATGACTCAAGATGACTCATTCACTCAAATTCACTTAAATTTCTATTCTATTTTAATTTCTATTCTATTCTATTATTATCAGGGAATATGAAAATTAGTCCATGATCTCAGTTGGTGATGTTTGGAGTGTGCTGTAACTCATAGCAACTTAGCTGATGTTCACTTCGACTACCATGATGTTTATATCCACTTGGTTCTAAGAGCAAAGAAGGTGACGAGAGAAACTGACCAATGCTAATTGTGCAGATTTTTACTAAATCAACCAGAATATGTTATAATTTTTAAGCTCCACCCTTTTGTTTTATATGAACACCCCACTTTTTTGTGTGTCATCCATTTCTCCAGTTTCCTCTCTTCTCTTTCCTAAAAAAAAACCATGCTGTTTTTTTTTTAAATCACCACTGGTGATTTTAAATTGATCCTTAACTTGAGCAGTAGAGGCTCAGTAGTTAAAGGCTCTGGGTTACTGATCAAAAGGTCAGGAGTTCAAGCCCCAGCACTGCCACACTACCACTGTTGGGACCTTGTGCAAGGCCCTTAACCCTCAACTGCTCAGTTGTATAAATGAGATAAATGTAAGTCGCTCTGGATAAGAGCGTCTACCAAATGCCGTAAGTGTAAACGATCCTAGCTGTCATTTTGTCTGTGTGGGCCTTGCATTACATTACAGCGTTTGGCAGACGCCCTTATTCAGAGCGACTTACATTTATCTCATTTATACAACTGAGCAGTTGAGGCTTAAGGGCCTTCCTAAAGGGCCCAGCAGTGGTAGCTTGGCAGCGCTGGGATTTAAACTCACAACCGTCCGATCAGAAGTCCAGCGTCTTAACCGCTGAGCTACCGCTTCCCTGCGTCTCGATCCTGTTCTCATGCTAGACTCCTGCTCCACCGCCACCCTGACCAGGATAAAGGTTACTGAAGGTGAAAGAATGATAAATGATGTATCCTAATTACACCTGAAACCCGGTGCAGAAAATAAACTCAAAGTCTCTGACAGGAAGTATTACGCCACATAAAAACCGCAATGTGAAAATAACCCACTGAACTCCATCTTTAAATCTATCATGAAAGCAGCATAAGCCGTAGCACTCCCACATTATTAATCTTCAGCGAACATCGTTAAACCTTAATCATCATTCCTCAACATCGCCATTAGAGAGGTAGGTCCGCTCCGATTCCGTGTTTTTGACTGACAGATACACGGGGACCGTGTGCATTTCTGACGCATGGCTGGAGATTTCACCACGTTTTTATTTATTTATTTTTTCTCTCTACATTTTACTAGCGGGTCGAAGTTATCAAGAGGCAATAATGTCCCAAAATGCAACTGCTGAGCGAGGTTGCCACCTGTGCGTGCATACCGAAGCAGAAGGCCTTTTGAGTGCTGTTTGTCTCTCACTTCAGATGCCCCTACAATTCATCAGCCTCTCGCATCTGCTCACTGTCACCTAGCCATCCATCTCACACACACATGTGTGTGTGTGTGTGTGTGTGCTCACATCGCCTACTGAGATCTTGTCTCTGGAAATGCTCTTACACAGACTATACCTACGCAAAAATGCTCATGCATTATGTATTATCCAGGAATAATAAATGTATTAGGAGAATCTTTATTTATTTATTTATTTATTTTTAAATGGGAAAAGTTATGCAGCTGCTTAAGTTGATTTTCTGGGATCTTTACTCAAGTTATACAAATTTACTATGTGTAGTTCACATCTCTGAAGTTTTTATTGTCTTGTTGTTGTTGTTGTTGTTGTTTTTTTGAGGACTGAGGAAGGGAATAGTGTTTCATCTTTCTGTGCTGCAATGTGTCATATGATGTAACATAAAAGCAAGAAACAATTTAAAAATGAAAAATCAAATGAGTAATATGATAAATAAAGTATAGTTTAGATGACAAGCACTGCAGTATCACTGAAAATTTGCTTTTAATTTAACAACATGGCTTCTACACTCAGCATATAATAAAATAGCACTTGATCCAGCACATGATATTACTGTGCATTTTATTTGATTGATTGATTTATCTTTATATCATGCTTTGATAACTTGATGAAATGAAGCCACAATATACTAAATTGAGGTTTTAGTAAATTAGAACATAATACTAAATGTGTAACGTGTGCAAGGACGTTCAAGGACAGGTTTTTATCACATTTCTAAGTCGCTATTTACATTGATCAAGTTATTCACATACTGCCAGTGGTTTTGTTCATTCCGTGAACTCTCTATGCACATGTAAAGAAAATTTCACTCTGGTTTGATGAATAAGCTGACCGAGCACTTACGTGATACACTTACAGCTCACTTTAAGTTAATTCACCAGCAGTGCATACGATCAGAGTGTGGTTTATTCGGCCAGGCAAAAACAGGCAAGGATAATGCATAATCACAATAATCACCAAAGCAAGAAGTACTCAGAATGTGAAAACAACAAGGAACACAGGAACACAGAAACCATGGGTTTGGACTTAAAGACATTAATGCATGATAAGACTTCGCAAAGATACGCACACGCACAGACATGTATAAACAGGAAGACTCATCAAGAACTAAACTGAAACATATGACAAAAACCCGGAAGAGAGAACAAACACGTCGAGAGAACCCCAGCAAATTGCATCACACTCGTATGTATTTAATATGAGCCGCAAATGACAGTCCACAGTATTCTGAGTGTATTTACAGCCCAAAAAATAAAAATACATTTCAGTGTGGTATGTTGTGGTTAACTCAAACTGTCAGACAGTGGCAGGAGAAAAAATGAGCTTAATTTCAATTTCAGAACTGCGTAAATATTATAAATTGTATTAATATAAATCAGATTTATATATATATATATACACACATAATATATTCGATTCCCACCGTGGCCCTGTGTGTGTGGAGTTTGCATGTTCTCCCCGTGCTGTGGGGGTTTCCTCCGAGTACTCTGGTTTCCTCCCCCCGTCCAAAGACATTCATGGTAGGCTGATTGGCGTGTCCAAAGTGTCCGTAGTGTATGAATGGGT
>JANDJT010000217.1:28305638-28317870 GCA_024331685.1 Stegophilus panzeri | reverse complement strand
GCAGTATTCCAGCATGATAACGACCCCAAACACACCTCCAAGACGACCACTGCATTGCTAAAGAAGCTGAGGGTGAAGGTGACGGACTGGTCAAGCATGTCTCCAGACCTAAACCCTATTGATCATCCGTGGGGTTTTACTCTTACAGTTTTGCTGTTTTAATCATATTTATACATAAAAATTCATCAGACGTCACAGCAAATAGCAAGGAAGTGGTTGTATTCCATGTAAACAGCATTCTACCCCCATCCTCAGCCCAACTTTAACCTTAAATACGTACAGAATTTCTTTTTAACGGCTCTCCAGAAACACCGTCGCGATTTATCGTTCTTTAAGCAGACGCCGTAAAGCCGTGATGATCTCCAGATGTGATAAACATCTCCAGTAGAACTCCCTACCCAGGAAATGCGCTCGGCTTCATTAATCAGAAAAATACATCCCGACTCCTCGCACTCCCTTCTGAGTCGAACAGTTACAGTTAAGCCACATTTTATTTGTTTAACGATGAGCAGATCTGCGTCGGAAGACCCGTGAGACGGATCTACAGCACACTCCATCATCCTCACAAAGAGCTTTTTGGATTTTCTTCAGGATTTGAGTCTCTGTGCTCCATCTGACCTGAAACCTCCGTCCTGTCTCGTGTACATGGTGTCATGATGCAAACGTGGAATCATTTGCACGATTCACCGTATAGAAACAGCTAAAGTTCGGGATGAACGGTGGCGTTAGTGGCGCAGAGCTTTGATTAAAGGCTTTATTTAAACCAAGTAAAAATCCAAATGAACTCATTTATTTAAATATTCGCTTGTTTATAACAGCACTTACCCAGTATAATACTAGTTTGTTAATTTATGTTATTATTTGTCCATTTATTTGGTTGGTATGACAGGGTACAACTACACTAGAAACATTTTTAGGGTATCAATAGTTTTTTTTTTTTTTAAATCGGGTGTATATAAATTTCCCTTTACGGAAAGCTCACCATGGCGCCTTGCCGTCATTTGCATAAAAAACTTTAATAGTAAAGCTTTACTACTGATTAATGGTGGCTATCGATAGAAATGTTATTAGAGGAATGTTTCGGTTATCGATTTTTCGACATAACGACCATGGGGAAGTTACTGTAGGACTTCCTCAAGTTCTTCCTCAAGGAATCCATAATGGCTCTGAGATCTTTTCATGTTCTTCACTAAGCTTAAGAGAAGATCCAGTCCAATTAAAAGAAAAAATAACACTCGGTTGGGTTTTACCTTAAAAGCTGGACGTGATCTTGATCATATTTCACTTTGTGTGTTTTATCTGTTTGTTTTTCATCCCCGGTTCTTACACATGCTGTGTGTACAGTAGGACGTGTAGCTAGCATGTAGTTGTAGGCCACACGTCACATAACCCGAGAGCTATCTCAAAATAATCTGCTTCACACCAGCTCCAACAGCCAAAAAAAAACAACTTCACACTTTTCTTCTTGGATCTTTTGGTGATTAAGATCTATTTAAGCGCAGGCCTGAACATAAAGCATCAAAAGAACGTGAAGAGAGCAAGTGAAAGTGTATGTAAAGTGTATATTTGAATATGAACACTGCTGGGAGTGTAATAACACTGTTGTGCAGACTGTTATGTAAATAAACTGCTTGATTTAATAGATAGAAATGCGATTTTTTTTAATGGAGTTTAATGTTGTTGTTTTTTTTTTTGTTTTTTTTTGTTTTTCCCAGCAGACTTTACGCACACACGCACATCCGTCCTGATGCATTCATAAGTGCGCGTAAAACCATCAGATAAATGAGACAGGAGCTTCTATGGGACTTAAGGATGCTTTATAATCTACAAAACTGGGTCATGTGTAGAGGGACAAGATATCGAATGCTGTTCATGAAATCACAAAAATCCCGTCTCACTGTTTTTGGCTTAAAATGCACTTTGAATGTCACTCTAATTCATGAGCAATAAAAAATCCAACTAAAAAACATAGCTCTTACTGTCTTATTACAATCCTCTAAATGTCTTTGACTTCTTCCTTATTTATTAAGTGCAAAATTGTGCAAAAACTCTATATCAGAAAGCTCTTGGAATTAATCCACAGGCTGCTACTGAAGTGAACAACAGATAAAAACATCTTCAGATAGAACCAGCATTTAATAATCATACATGTGAAGGGCACAAGCTTCACGCACTGTATTCATTTGGTTTGTTTATAAGGTTATTTCTTTATTTCATTTCCAATCAGAATACGCTACAGCCTCTCATCACCCTGTTAGATGAGTATATAGTGTATGAGAAATGAAACACTGAGGATATACAGTTACAGCGTATGATTTATTTCGACTTCGTAATATCGCGACGCCATATTTATAAAACACATGCTGTGTATGCAGTGATTGAGGGCAGCTTCTCATATTTAAATTCCTTCTGGAACATAAATAAAAGGGTAAACAATCTGGAACCAGACTGCATGCCTTTAATGGGACATAATTGTGTGTGTGTGTGTGTGTGTGTGTGTGTGTGTGTGTGTGATCCGGTTTCCTCGTGTTGTCAGAAGTTGGACAACACGAGGCTGATTTCATGACACTTACGCCTGCCTCTGTATTACACAGGACCATTACACACACTGTGAAATCCAAACCGAAAAATATATATATATATATATATAAAATATGAGAATCCACTGAGTCCGTTTGTTTTTCTTTAACCAGTCAACAGTAACCAAAGCCCAACATTAAAGTAAACAAATACAGACAAGAAAACAAAAGACAGAGGATAGACGTTTAAAAAAAAAAAAAAAAAAAAAATGCAAACACACACACACACACACACACACACACACACTGTTATTTAATATCATATCATATAGATGATAGACATTAAAAAGAAAAGAAAAAATGGGAAATGTAAAAAAAAAAAAAAAAGAAGGCAAACAAGGAATGAAAAACAAACAAGCAAGCCTTATTACTTAATTTTATATTCTGTAACGGAGAAAATAGTTATGATGAAAGATTAAAGACATTTAAAAGCCCCAAAAAAACACAACTAAAATTGTTAAATTGTTAGTATTTGGTCTTCTGGGACACATGTAACTAATTTATTTAGCGTCTGAAGGGCGGTACTAAAGTGAAAAAAAAAAAAAAAAAAAAGATCTTTAAACAAAATAATAACAATTTACACCGATCATCCGGTTTAAAAGTTTACACCCCCCTGGCTCTTAATGTATTGTGTTGCCTTTTGTGTTGAGCATCAGTGAATGTTTGCACCTTTTTTTTAATATATATATATATAAATATATAATACAGGGAAAAGTAAATAAAAGCACAAGCAAATCTCAAAACAAGCAAACAAATAAAGAAAACAAATTCAAAACACACCTTCAAAATGTAGCTTGTTGATAAAACATACAAAAGAAACAACCCAAAATTAAACAAACAAAAAATGACTGAGGATAGACATCTTAAAAAATAATAATAATAATAACGTCAGAAAAAGTCAACAAAAACACACAGAAAACAAAAAAACAACAATAAACTGATTATACTTGCTTAAAAAAGAAATGGAAACGTAAACAAAAACACAGAACAAACAAATAAAAACAATGTTTTGATAGCATATCATAGTTTATAAAAAACGGTAAACAGATGATAGACATTTAATAAAGAGGGGACGTAAATAAAAGCAAACACGTAGAACACAAAACAAACAATCAAACAACAAAAAACAACAACAATGTTTTCATAGTGAAAAGGTGGTTAGACGATAGACATTTTAAAAAGGGGAAGTAAACAAACACAAACACATTGAGAACACAAACAAAGCAACAAAACAACACCCCAAAACAAAACAAAACCAAGTCATGTGATACATGAAACAAAAGTGGAGATAAATCATTGGCATTTAAAAAGTAGGAAGAGTAAACAAAGCATAAAGAAAACAATAAATAAATATGTTAATTAATTAATTAATTGTATCAGTAGTTACATGTTTACAAACATTCACGAACGAGTGAATGGAACAAGCAGATACTGTAGCCGTTTTTTTTTTGTGTGTGTGTGTGTGTGTGTGTTGTTTGTTTGTTTGTTTGTTTTTTTGTTGTAAAAAAAAAAAAAAAAAAAAAAAAAAGCAAAATCTGAACAACACGCACTTTTTGTTGCACTTAATCTTCATTTCCTTGGAAATTTAATAGCTTTAAAAGAACAAAACGAAATAAATTGAATAGCGCCACGGCAAACAGCGCTGCCTGGCAAACATATCAGGTTTCATCGTAATTAAAAATAGATTATCTATCCGGCTCCGACATTTATCATAATCGTTGTCGCTACCTATTTAAAGGCTTAAATAAACTAATGTAGAAATCTATAATTCTTTATGACACAACAGTGATTTGTTTATGGGGGTGTGTGTGAGCTGCAGGCGAGCCGATCGATACGGAGAGAAAAACACAGCGCAGAGTTTTCACTCACACTCATTCAGGAGAAAACACACTGAATATTAGACAAACACAATTCAGTAATGCTGAGTGTGTGTGTGTGTGTGTGTGTGTGTGTGGATTTTCATGCTACTCCTCTGTAAATGCTTTTCCCTTTCAAAGGGAACTTCGACGTTGTGTCTCGTTCCCGTCTCAGGGAACAGGGTAACATGCGTAACCCAAACGATTTATTGAATTCATCACATGACATAAAAGGTGATTACTGAACTCCTTTTCAGTTTTCCTTTTGCCTCTGTGTGTGTGTGTGTGTGTGTGTGTGTGTGTGTGTGTGTGTGTAAAGAGAGTCCAAGGTTCTTCCCGGAAAACCTCATTAAGCTTTAATTCATCTGCGTATCCTATTTCCTTAATAGGGCATCGATTTTTACTTTGTGCTGCAGACCATAAATAATTTTATTTCAAATATATTTTGTTTTCCCCTTTGTCAAGACTGTGACTCTCTCTCTCTTTGTGTGTACGTGTGTGTGTGTGTGTGTGTGTGGAGCATCGTGTATGGATTATTATCTTGAATAGTTTCTCGGTAAGGCACTTGGCCGCTTTCAGGCTGTCAGATACTTTTAAATAGGGTGCAGGGGAAGGTCACGACCTTGACACCCAGGCTAACTGCTTTAGTGTAATTTCACTGCTGCAGAAGTCACTTGTGAATAATTGTCTAGATTTACTGTCATCCTCTTCCACACTTTAGAGACCTAGATAATCCTTCTGAGTAGGGCAGTGCATGGCTGTGTCTCACTATGCACTAAATTTAAACCCTGCACACTATCTAGTGTACTAAGTGAGGAATAAAACACTTTGGGGGGTGGGGGGGGGGGGCGTTCTGATATTGGAAAATAATCAACATCATTGGTGGTGTGACTTCCAGCTTTATCTCTGACCATTTTAACTTTAACTACAGCTTTATCTCTGACCGTTACAAAGCACCAACAATGAATACTCCTTCCATAAATATTAATAAATATTAAATAAAAGTCTCCGTTAGAACAGAAAACCTCTACGATTGCGCAGGTTTTTTAATCCGTTTATGTAGTGCAGCCTCGGTACAAGTCCCTGTGATCGAGTTACTATGGAAATGATCATTTATCAAAAGGAGCGGATTAATATAAACCTGTAATTGGAAGCTGCATTAATGTCAGAGCTGTTGTTAGAGAAAAGTAAATCAACAACTTCTGACCAATCAGATTTGAGAATCCAGATCCGTCTCCATGCTGCTTGTTGCTTTAGTTACTACGCAGGGTTACTCAGTGTGTCGGCCATTTTGGAGCTTTCAAACCACCTGAAAAATTCAATTCAGTTTTATTTGTACGGCGCTTATTAACAACAATGACATTGTCCCGAAGCAGCTTTACGGAAATATATCAATTCAGGATATGGATTTTATATGTATGAATTTATCCGTAATGAGCAGCCAGAGGCGACGGTGCTGAGGTAAAACTCCCTGAGACGATATGAGGAAGAAACCTTGAGAGGAACCAGACTCGAAACGGAACCCGTCCTCATCTGGGTGACACCGGATAGTGCGATTATAAATAACTAAATACACCCCTTCTATAAATGTGCTAATACTACATGGTGAAATAGTGCAGGAAAATTCATTACAGTTTTTACATGAAGTCTGTTTTGTTGAACTTCTCCACGGTTCGCTGATGGAGACTTGAGTGCAGAACTGTTCATGGTAAATTGCAGTGCTGAGGCTATAACAGCATAACTGTTCATATGAATTGAGGTCCATAGCCATCTTTATGGTTTTTAAGTGGTACTATCCTCAGTAATCTCAATGATCTTTAAGTTGCACCATGTGGGGCCATCCTCAGCAGCAGCATGTGACTTCCAATTGATGAGAACTCCAACCATCAGGATGGATCAGGCAGGTCCGGAGAGCAGAAGGGGTCGGGTTCACTGGTATCTCAGGAGTAGCATGTGTAGCTCGACAGAAAAAGAGCGGGAGAGAGATGGAAAAAGAATGCCTCTGAGGTCTCCAACCCTTTCTACCGTACACTGTGTCTAATATATAATGCTAATGCACCGCATCTCATTATAAATATAATATTTGTGCACTGTCAGTGAAAGTGTGCAGTCTGAGACACTGCTCGTGTAGTTTCAGGTTTACTTTCCTCTTTAAGTAGACTAACAGTAATTTCATTTTCCTGGATAAAGCTGACATTTGGACTTTATTGAATCTGAACTTCAACTGCTTTGAGTGGCATATGCAGGTGTGCGACCTAACGTAATTATATTCTTTTCACTAGACCAATAATTCCGCCCTGTCCAGAGACCCAGGTTTTCATTGTTCCATTAGACAGAGTAAGGGCGTGATTGATTTTTTTTTTTTTTTTCTTCACAAGCCACTTGGTGTTCTCAAGGTGTGCTGACTTCTGACTGGTGCTGAGAATCCTCCGTTTTCACTTTTATTAACACTGAACCGCTCACCTTGTGCCACCACCTCATGTGCTAGTTGTCCTCGCACTTTTCCGGCTGCACGAGTGCATGCGCGGCCCGAGTCCTCTTGAGAAACGTTAAGCAATAACAGTGGGAGGAAATAAAGGCATAATCAAATCTAATGCACAGCACACTGCCTTCTGTAACCCCACTGATTCTTTAATTTATTAGAACGGTGAAAAAGAGAGGCAAAACAGAGTTGGGAAAGGCTCGAGAGACGCATGCAGCTATAGCCTTTTATTGCTTTGAGTTGCCGTCAGAAAAAAAATGGCATATGGAAAGGGAACTCTCAGGACGGTTTCTTCTCCCTGTACTTTACACACACAGTCGTTTTCCCTTGGCCTGATTCAGAGGGTTTGCAAGTCATCAATCAAAAGAAGTGAGAAGTGCGGCCTACGCATGCCATAAAATAAATACAAAAAGAATGAGAGAGCGAGTGGAGTGGAAAAGAAAAAGTGAGATTGATTGTAGATTTTCTCAGTTCAGAATCAACTGTTTCTAAATCTTTTCTCTACCTAAACTAAAGATTAATCTGTTCATACCAGTTGAATGGGAGAATCAAATGTTGTGCTAAGTGCCAAGACCTTCTGTGTGAGAAACTTCCTGTCCTGTCTGTAAGATCACTCCTGTCCTCTGCCAGAGACTCCTCCTGTCCTCCACCAGAGACTCCTCCTGCCCTCTGCCAGAGACTCCTCCTGCCCTCTGTCAGAGACTCCTCCTGTCCTCCACCAGAGACTCCTCCTGCCCTCTGCCAGAGACTCCTCCTGTCCTCTGTCAGAGACTCCTCCTGTCCTCCACCAGAGACTCCTCCTGTCCTCTGTCAGAGACTCCTCCTGTCCTCCACCAGAGACTCCTCCTGTCCTCTGTATCAGACTCTTCATGTCTTCTATGTCAGAACGTTTCTGTCCTCTGTGCTAGACCCATTCTGTCTTCAGTGTAAGACCCATCATGTCCTCTGTCAGACCTATCCTATCCTCACAGTAAGACCCCTCCTCTCTTGTATATCAGACCCTTGCTCTCCTTACTGTAAGACTGCCCCTGTCCTCTATGTCAGACCCCTCTTTTCTATACTGTCAGATGCATCCTTTCCTCTATGTCAGAGACCTCATGTCCTCACTTATGAACGTCTCCTGTCTGCTATATCAAATGCCTCGTATGGTCTTTGTCATGTCAGAATCCTCCTGACCTCTTTGTAAGACCCATCCTGTCCTCTTTGTCAGAACCATTCTGTCCTCTTTTCCAGGTCATATCCTTTCTGTGGTTGACAGTCAAATAGGTTCGATTTTTCTTGGTCCAAAATCCAGGCCATTCCATCCTCAATGCGAAAGCCTTTTTGTGCCCAAGGTCCAACAATGGTTGTGGTTGATCTGAAGCATATCCCTGGAACACTGGTTGTGAGGAGGAAATACACACACACACACACACACACACACACACACACACACACACACATTCTCACCCATTAACAATTGTGTATAGCCAGTACACCTATTTTAGAGGTGGGAGCAAACGAGAGAACTCGGTAGAGATCCACATGGAACAGGAATAACATGTGGAACTCCAAACAGACAATACCTGAGTTCAGGATCAAACCATGGACCCTGGAGCTGTGAGACATCAAGGGTCTCCAGAGTATATTCCAGTCTTACCCATAATATCACAGGATCTGGATCCTCCATGACCCTGAACAAGATCAATTGTTTAGTGAGTATGAATGAATGGATGTATATTTTCAAAGTGATATCTTTAGAGGCCATAGTCAGCTGTCAAATAATGGTAAATAGACCACAGTGGAAGGTCATGGCCTTGACATCTAGGTTAACTGCTTTAGTGTAATGCCTCTACTAAAGGAGCCACTTGTGAACATTTGTCTAGATTAACTGTCATCTATTCACTATATTATCACTCACAATAGCTCACTTTGTCCATGTTTCTTTAATAAAGTTCTAGATCTTGAAGCTTTTTCATCAGAAACGTCCAGCTCGAGCGTCTCTCAGCATGGAGCAGCAGCTTCGGCCTTTCCCATGATGCCAGGGGCCCGCGTGATTGATGTATTCCCCAGTCTCATGAGGGCTGCGTGATTGATGTATTCTCCGATCTCATGGGGGCCGTGTGATTGATGTATCAATCTTACGTGACGTGCAGCTCGACTCAGATGGCAGTAGCTCCGACCTCTGGCGTGTTAAACTGCTACAAATCTTTAATATTAAAACACAATTCCTTTTTATCTTTATTGACAGAGACAGAAGAAAGCTTCTTCCCCCTTTTTAACATCCACAGAATTTGTGCTTCGTTCACCTTGCTCCCAATTAATTGTTCCAGAATTTTCTACAGCACAAGCAATTAAACCAGGACGTTTGAGGGAAGTGGTCTCGAAAAAGGCCGCAGAGAAAAAAACTTCATTAGTCCAAAGCTTTTGATCAACTACTTAGAGAAAATCTCTCTCTCGCACTCCCTTTGCCCTCCGCACGCCTCACACCGCATTTTATTTGAAGCAATTAGAAATCTTGCCCAAAGCGCTGTTTTAATAATCTGTATTTAACAAGGTGAACATGAAATATGAATCGGCAGCACGCCGGATGCCTGGCTTTTGAAGATATCTTAGGTTTTTTTTTTTCCTAAGAAGCCTTTTGTGGAGAGAAATCCAGATATGTTTCTATTTCTATCTCAATCTTACAATATCTATTCAGATCTTTCATGCATGTGTGCATGTCTTATTTTTGTGGGTGGGTGTCAGTGTGAGACAGAATCAGGTAGACAGAACGCTTGGTGTGTTTTAGTGTCTCTGACATTTTCAGTGTCTCCTAGATTATAATATGTGACTACAGACATCTCATTCTACTTGATTGCTCACATGTCTGCATGGAGGAGAAAAAAAAAAACCAGAACTGTGGCAGGACATCACACCACTACTTTCAGAGTGACACACAGTCTTAGCGATGGTTGGGAAATGAATTTTACAAGTAATAGGTATAAAAAATACATTTATTTAACATTTATAGAAGGAGTCTCAGAGGGCACGATGGCTTAGTGTTTAGTGCGATTACCTCGCACCTCCGGGGTTGGGGGTTTGAATCCCTGTGTGCAAGGGGTTTGCAGGTTCTCCCCGTGCTTCAGTGGTTTCCTCTGGGTACTCCGGTTTCCTCCCCCAGTCCAAAGACATGTGTTGTAGGCTGATTGCCATTTCCAAATTGTCCGTAGTGTGTCTTGTGATGGGTTGGTACCCCGTCCAGGGTGTCCCACACCTTGTTCCGCGAATTCCCTGGGATAGACTCCAGGCTCCCCACGACCCTGTGTAGGATAAGCAGTACAAAAATGGATGGATAGTTAAGATTAGGGGCGGAGTTAGAGCTCTAAATTTTCCATATCTATATGAAATGCAATAAAATTCAGGTTTGAAATTTTGCAAGGGTTTTTTTTCTGACTCAACACATCTGAAATGTTTACAAATTCACCATCGGGGGTCCATGTTGGTGCAATAAAAGCCCTATAACAAACATCATTCAAGACAATGGTTTCGTTTCATTATCATAAAGTCATAATCATATATTCAGCCCCCTCTTTCTTGCTCTTTTTATTTCCCATCCTCTACCTGTGTCTCTTCTCAATGTGCATCCCTCAATAATTCAGCACGAGCCTAACTGCCTTAAACTCCACAGCCCGACGAGGTTTAGCGTGCAGTTCTCACTAGGACACGATTTCCATATTTCTGCAGCTGGAGGCGGCCGGGGTTTGAAGACCAGAACACTGTGGAATAAATAAAGATTGCTTTGATCTGAGAGAGCAATGTGAAGGGGGAGAGAGATATGGGTGCTTTTATATACAAAAGAACATAAAGGACAGGAGATAGAGATCACAAGCATGACATTGGTTTGATCCAATGAGATCACTGGGGAAGTTTAATGCCATGAAAAAGAATTTGGGCAAAATCATTATCTTTGATGTCCTACCTTAATTTGGACTAATGAATAAGAAAATGTATTATTCATTTTGTTTAGCATAAATTATCGTATCATAGAGTATTGTATGAAAAGAAGGAAAATCAGAGACTGGAACATAATTGTTTGTATCCTGTTCAAGGAAGTATTTTTACACACATCACTGTGTAACGTGACAAACTAAGTTATTAACTTGCGTCTCAGATATTAAATGTAACTATAAATGGATAAAAAAAAAGTGTGCGCGTCAATGATTTTAAATTTAGATTTCTTACCTACACAAGATCATAGTTACTCCGTGTTCTCTAAGCTGGCCAGTTACGTAGTTAATTTAGTTAATGCTAACATTTCCTCTTCATCATTAGATATTGATATAGCTGTGGTGTTTTTTTTGTGTAATTAATGCTGCATTCAACTAAAGATTGTACATTTTCCAACCTCAGACTGCGAAAATGACCTCTCAACTTGGAATTCCTACTCGGAAAGTCAGGACGGTCTTCTCAAACTCAAGTTCAGTGTATGACATCGTGTGAACATGGCAACTCACAGCACCAACAGTAAATATCATATATATCACTTTTCCTGTAGATCAATCAACATAACAACACACATCACGCTCCTCGCGCAACTGCCTGTGGGGTGCTGAACGGACAGCGCCATTTCAGCACCCCGGTTGTTTTAGAAAGCAAGAGCGCACATGGCTGCAAGGCGGAGCGGCAGAAACACACACGGCTGGCAGCCGATGATTGGAGCGGTGTCTCCTCACCGTCTGGGAGAAGAGGAGCAGCTATAATAGGTCACAGCAGAGACAGCATTAGGAGTTCAGTCTCCGCGAACATGGCTAGCGATTCATCTCGCTCTCTCTTTGTGTTTCCACACAATGACGATGCTGATCCCAGAGGAGAAACTCCCCGGCTGTGTTGCACCTCTCGCCGGCCCCCTCAACCTCCACCAGGCCTCCTGGGTCCCGCCACATGACAGCTCCAGCCCGTTCATCGCGCCCCACTCTGGGAAGACAGCGACCCACACTCACACGCTCGACACCACTTCACTTCCCTTTTTGCACCTGAATTTAAATAAAACATCTCCACATTCTGCCTCCCAAGTGTCTGTGTTCTGCCTGTCCCAGCCCTGAGTGGCTACAACATACATACAGTATTAGTTGGTTAAATCTATACCACTGAGCATACAGGTTTGTGAAGGTAAATACTTCATCAACTCACAGTCACCTATGTTAGCTGGTAATTTTGTTTGTTGCTAACAAAACATAGACATTGGATCAGTGGACTAGTTCAACAAATACTTCATATAAAACCATAATGAACTTTCTTTTACTTTCACACTATCCGTTGTTCCCCAGATGAGGACGGGTTCCCTTCTGAGTCTG
>JANDJT010000217.1:28276084-28287035 GCA_024331685.1 Stegophilus panzeri | reverse complement strand
TAGTAGTAGTAGTAATAGTAGTAGTAATAGTAGTAGTAGTAGTAGTAGTAGTAGTAATAGTAGTAGTAGTAGTAGTAGTAGTAGTAGTAATAGTAATAGTAGTAGTAGTAGTAGTAGTAGTAGTAGTAGTAATAGTAGTAGTAGTAGTAGTAGTAGTTGTATTATTGGAGGAGAATGCTGAAGTACCATCCCTGCAGAAAGTATATAATAATGCACAGCATGTGTCCACAGGTAAAAAGCTGGGCATTGAAGTGGAAAATCCACCTCCTTGAGTTTTCAACATGGTGTAGCTCTTGAATGTTAATTAGCGCTCGCTATTACACTCAAATTGCATTATACCTTACCTTGCACATGGCTGAGTTTGCTATTGTATTACTGAAAAAATAATAAATAAATAAAATATCAACTCCAACTATCTGGAACATAGGCAACTTTATCAGAGATTACCGTAAAACATACCTTTATCAAGCATATTTCCAAATAATCTTCTAATTGTCTTCTGTGGGTGGAACATTTTACTGTGTTCTAGAGAAAAAATACTGCAAATAAGTGTTTATTTTTTAAACAACAAGACCAATTCAAGCTTCCCGTTACTAAAACGGTTTAGAAACAGGTTATCCAGTTATATATTTGTTTAGTCCTAATGTGACATATTTAAATAAGTTGACTATATGTGATATATTTGACTCAAAATATTTTCATTAGTGTACTGTTTTGCAGTCATTAGTTACTTAGGCCGATAAATTGGCAACTCTGCACACATGAAGGACCGATTTGTGAAATATTTTACAGATCAGATAGTCATGTATTGTAGTAACAAGAAATTTGTTTAATGATAGGAAGGCACATAATTCTGTAAGAGTAAGAATAAATACTACACTGCTAGTAGATAACGTACATAAATATTGTTATATTTGTAAACAACACTTAGAGAATAAATAAATACTACAATGTTACCATATCTTACTACTGTATTTATATATCTCACTGGTCAAAAGTTTGTGGACACGCGACTGAAATGTTTCTCATGATCCTAAAAAACCTTTTGATCTGAAGGTGTATGATTAAATGTTTGAAATTGGTGTTGTAGACAAAAATGTAAATTGCACCAACATATTAATTCCTTTCCTTAGAAAACTAACATTTTATTTAGAAAATAATTTTTTTTTTAAACGACTTGGAGCAAAATATTCGGAAAAGCAGCCGATAAGTGTCCAGCGTAGGTGGGCACTCCATTAATACTGTTTAAAAAGCATCTCAGAGAAATTCCTCAAGAAATCGGTCAAGAAAATTCTAGGCAAAAAGGGTGACTACTTTGAAGATGCTAAAATACTAAATTATTTTGATTTATTTTGGATTTTTTATCACAACATAATTCCCATAGTTCTATTTGTGTTATTCCAGAGTCTTGATGACTTTATTATTATTCTAAAATGTGGAAATTAATAAAAATAAGAATGAGTTAGTCTAAACTTTTGACCGGTAATGTGTGTGTATATATATATATATATATATATATATATATAATTCCATATAAATTACAGTCTCCTCTGAAACTCCCGAAACGGTAAGGCCAATACATTTGTTATTGCTGTAGGAAGACATCTGCGTTTAAGATCAAAAGATGAATATGAGAAGAGCTTAGAATTTCAAATTTATTTCCTCATATTTATATGTGTTAAACAACATAAACAGAACACACACACACACACACACACACACACACACACACACACGCATATATATATATAGACGTGTTAAACGACAGAACATCATACATTTTGTATCAGACCACCCAATTTGTAGGTGAGCAAAAATACTGGAACATATTGGACTGACAGGTGTTTCTTGTTACCCAGGTGTGTCTTGTAAGATGGGTTGATTAAACAATAAATAGCTCTGAACATCTGTTCTTGGTTTTAGCCTTCAGTTTCACCTGGGAAGACTGTATTTTTTGTTAAAAAAGGACAAACCAACATGAAGATCAGAGAGCTGTCTATGGGAGAAAAGCAAGCCATTTTCAAGCTGAGAAAAGAGGGAAAATCAATCAGAGGCATTGCACAAACACTGGGCATAGCCAATACAACAATTTGGAATGTTCTGAAAAAGAAAAAAAACCTTTGGTGTACTGAGTAACAGACACAGAATGGGTCGGCTAAAGAAAACAACAGCTGGAACATTGTGAGAGCTGTGAAGAAAAAACACCACTAACAACCTCCACAGGGCAGGGGTGAAGGTATGACAATCCAGAGTTTGAAGAAGACTTTGACAGCAGAAATATAGAGGCCATACCACAAGATGCAAACCACTCATCAGCAGTAGGCATCAGAAAGCCAGAGTGGAATTCATAAAGAAATACAGAGATGAGCCACAAAAGTTCTGGAACCATGATTAACCTCTACCAAAGTGATGAAAAGGCCAAAGTGTGGAGAAAGGAAGGATCTGCTCATGATCCAAAACATAAAAGCTCATCTGTGAAACATGGTGGAGGTAGCGTCATGGCTTGGGCTTGCATGGCTGCTTCTGGAACATTCTCACTAATCTTTATTGATGATGGAACTCATGATGGTGGCAGCAGAATGAATTCAGAAGTTTACAGGAACATTTTTTCTGCCAATTTACAAAGAAATGCATCCAAATTAATCAGGAGGAACTTTAACATGAAGCAAGACAATGACCCAAAACACGCTGCCAACTCAACAAAGGACTTCATCGGGGGAAAAGTGGAAGGTTTTAAACTGGACAAGTCAATCACCAGACCTTAACCCAACTGAGCAGCATTTCACCTCCTGAAGAGGGGACTAAAGAGAGAGCTCCCCCCCAACAGTTTGAAGAAACTAACAGTTTGGTGTCAATGAGTCACAGGCTTGATGCAGCTATTGCAATTAAGGGATATGCAACCAAATATTGACCATTATTTTCTTGAATCTACTTCCAGACTTATCTGACTCATAAGATGTTGGTTTAAGTATTTTGAAATGAAAAGTTTTTACCAAAATCCAAGTTACGTATTGGTGTCCTTCTATAAACGTTCTGCATGATGATCACACTCACAGATTTGTGAAATGCCACTGATAAAAAAGATGTTTCTTTGCGTGCCTTGAGTGTCTACAGTGTTCCTGTTGGACCTCAACGACACAAATATCTATAACAGATTTTACAATGTTGCATACATTCTTCATCCCAGTATCATCTCTCAGGGCCACCTTACAAACCATACGACATCAGAGCAAATTCAAACTAAAAATCCACCTTTTATCAGCCATTAGCCATGCTTTCTCTGATTGGATTTTCTGAAACATTGATCAAAAATATGATCTCTCCAACATGCATTACTCCTCCATCCAATCTCTCATATACCTGACCGCTCTAAGCCCCGATTGCATTCTGAAATTGTTTGTTTTTTTTGGATGGGACGGATTAGGTATTGAATGATGCCATTTCATCAGTGGAGATCATTGATTCCAGCTTTCACTGTGTGCTACAGTTGTTTATCCAAACACCACCACCCCTTACATGACCTTTATATTCCCTGGATGGTAGGCTAATCCTTCAGGTAGCCATCACTATATGAATAATCTCCATTTTATCTCAATCAGACTGCTCATCTGTGCTGCAGAGCATAAAACAAACATAAACCAAATCTCCTGGATTACGATTTGCTATTATTTTAATGAAATTTATAGTCTTAATCAGATTCCACCATTTTAAATCAACTCAATGCTTCAAATATGGGGATGCTAGCAAACCTGGGCGACGGTGTAGGTCAACTCTACTCACGATGATTAGTGTCGTGGATAATGGCTCCTTTTTTCTTTCGGCTTGATTGCCTTGGCACAAATCTGTCCAGTTATTTTAATGCCAATGCTGGGTGTTTAGTTTTATGGCAGTCCTAAAAACAGCGCCGGGGAAATGAAAGTGGCTGTAAGGATGGATGTGCAGACATTCATTTCGCCACTGTTTCACCGTCTTCTCCATGCAAATGAAGTATTTTGGCCCGAAACAATGACTTATTATCCAAGCTAATAGTGCTGTATCAACCATTCGGATATTATGAAGACAATCCCTAATTAGAAGCCAATATGCTGCTTTATATTCGGAACATGGACACGCAATCATACACATGCACACGACTGCACTGGAGAGAGCTAATTAGTACCAGATGACCAAAGAAAAGAAAAGCTGATGCACAGTTAGTGTATTTATACAGTCCCCTCTGAAAGTATTGGGAACCGCAAGACCAATTCTATTGTTTTTGCTATACAATGAAGGCATTTGGGTTTGAGATCAAAAGATGATCATCATATTTGCATCTAGATGTGTTAAACAAGTTAAAACATGGCACCTTTTGTTTGAGCCCACCCATTTTTTCAGGTGATCAAAAAATATTGGAACATGCGACTGACAGGTGTTTCTTGTTGCCCAGGTGAGCCCTGTTAAATTGATTGTGTAAAGAATTAACATCTCTGAATGTCTAGTCTTGGTTTGAGCCCTAGGTTTCACCTGTGAAGACTGAGTTTGTTGTTAAAAAGGATAAACCACTATGATCAGAGAGCTGTCGATGGGAGAAAAGCAAGGCATTTTGAAGCTGATGAAAGAGGGAAAATCAATCTGGTGTATTAAGAAAAAGATATGGAACAGGTCAGCCAAGGAAAACAACAGAAACATTGTGAAAGCTGTGAAGAAAACCCCTAAAACAACAGTCAATGACATCACCAACAACCTCCACAGGGCAGCGGTGAAGGTTTCACAATCCACAGTAGACAATTGTTCAGGAACAATAGACACTTCCTAGAGCTGATGCTTCAAATAAAAAAAAGTGTCCCTTTTTTGTATTGTAACTCTCAGACGTGAAGATTATAAACGAACAGTAATTACCATCAACTAATTTTTCTTTTTTTTTTAATCTGGAAAAACAATTACCAGGTGTCATGAATTACCAGGTCAGGTTAGGTCTCAACCATATGAGGAAGAGGATAATATTTAAAATCAGAGTGACTTTAGTGCAAACGTTCCATGAGTATTTACACAGAGAAAGTTCAGAGTAGTCAGAGTAGAGTTACTGTACGTACAGACAATTGCCTGACCTTCCTGTTCAGATTATGTGTGTTTTCCAGATTTTCCAAGATGTGTTTTTTTCAATAGCGTCTTGACTTCAAACACGAGCACTTTGTCAAGAGTCGAGAGGTGAGACGGACGCAGGTCCAGTAAAGGCGTTTATTAAAAGATCAGGCAAACTAAACTAAGGCTTGAACCCCCGACCTCCCGCTCAGTAACCCAGAGCCTTAATTGTCAAGCCACCACTGCCCCTCATCAAGAACTGCCCCTTATCAAGAGATCAAGAACTGGGACACAGAACAAAAAGGCTCAGTAACATCAGATGGGCAAACGCTGAACACAGAAACACAGAAAGGGTTTAAATATACAGTACAAACTAATCAAGGGGCAATCTGAAACAGGTGAGAGTAATCATGACACATTAGGGAGACGGCCAGTAACAAGACATGGGTGGAGACAAGATAAACACGTAAACAAACAATAGACAATATGGAAGTGAGTCGCTGAGAGGTGTGGCATGCAGTGCTTGGCGTAAGGAGGAAATACGTGACACACGTATGACTTTAAATTAAACTAAAAAAAAAAACAGGAATAGAAAATGCGGACTAAAGATGGTAATAGCATGTTTTCCCCTTGCAATAACTGGACATTTAAAATCAGACACGTATTTAAGTGTCCTCTTTTACACCTACAGGACCTACAGCCATTTTTTCCCCCTGGAGTTTCACTTCCAGAGTATTATTTACAGTCAGTGCAAAGTCATGCACAACCGCTGTGAGTTCTTTCTTTTTCAGTGCCAAAAAATGGATCAGTGTGAGTCAGTGAGTGCTGTGACAATAGCAGCAGTACAGCAGGGTTTATTCTCACACCAGGGAAAACAGGAGAACATTTCAATTCCGGACAAACTGTTCGATTAAACGTTCGCAGGGATTTTCATAACAGCTGCTTTTTTTTCTTTTTTTTTCTTCCCTAAGTATCAAACAGTGGGCAGCTGTGTGTCCTTGTTCAGGTGCTGATACTCTCTCCTTTTCTCTCCTCACACACATCCATCGAGCCTGCAGGCCGCTCAATACGTCCCGGCCGATAACGGCGAAAGAACAGCGCTTGACATTTGGAAAAGAAGCACGATAGCGGAGCTTGTCAAAACACGGACAGGACGGCATTGATCTCCTCACAGCGTAGTGAAGATGTTCTTCCTGTCTTTGTCCCTCTCTCTCTCTCTCTCTCTCTCTCTCTCTCTCTCTCACACACACATACACTCGCACACACCCAGCTCGACTTAATCCTCTGTTTCTTTTCTACACTGAATGAAACATGCGCTAAAAAAAAATTACTGCATTGTGGAATTCAGGTTAACGCTGTTGAATTCTCGATTCTGATTGGTTCTAAGATGTTCATTCATTTTCTATAACAGCTACTCTGACACTAGGTTTATATTAATGCACTCCTTCTAAAATGCTATCGCTTCTATAGTAACAACGTACTACAGAGGGATGTTTGTTTAACATTTACGGAAGGAGTCTCCAGTGTCAGCGCTTCGTAACGCTCAGAGATAACGCGGAGATCTTTAACCTGCGTGAGTTTAGTCACATGACTGGATTTGAATCTGTTTAAGCTGTAAGTCACGTCGAGTAAAATGAATAAATTAATGGAGGAATCGCTGTAAAGGACAAAGTGTCTGTGGATGAACGATGGAAATGCAAACAACGTTTCTTCTTCAACTGATTTGATTTTATTATTACAGGAGAGGGCTGTAAATAAAGGGACGGGAGGAGAGATGAAAGGAAATGAGGGATGAAGAGGGAGAGAGAGAGAGAGAAAGTTTAACCTGTGGTGAACAGAGTTGACCTGAGGGAGAGACAGCGCTAGAGTGGCGAGCCTGTTCTCTCATGGGAGCTCAGACAGAGAAAATCAATCTCACACACACACACACACACACGGATTGTAGGTTTTACCCTGTCTAAAACCTTAAAGAGGTCAAATCCTATATTGTGCTTTCTCTTTTCTCTGAACGTCTTACACACACATACACACACAAACAGATGAAAGGACCTTAGGAGGTAGAGGGTAATATTACAGTGTTATGAGAAAAGTCACTATGTTTCTTGAGGCTTGAATTCAGAAGAACATGACTCAATTTCTCCATCTCTCTGTTTGACCCTCTGTGTCCCAACACACACCTGATCACACATGCGCACACACACACACACACACACACACACACAGACACACACACAAACAATATGAACCACAACACAGTCTTACATAGCATTGCATCAGTGGGAATGATTTTAAAGGGTTAACTAGGTGAGTGTTCAGGTCGATGTTTGTGAAATTCACATATTTACATCACTACAGCACACAGGTGTCTGGAATCACTCACTCAGTGATTAATATATACAGTAGACACGGGGTTGGGGGGTGGGAGTCACGGGTTAGCACGTTTTCCTCGCACCTCTGGGGTTGGGGGTTCGAATCCCGTCTCTGCCTTGTGTGCATGGACTTTGCATGTTCTCCCCGTGCTTCAGAGGTTTCCTTGGGGTACTCCGGTTTCCTCCCCCAGTCCAAAGACATGCTTTGTAGACTGGTTGGCATTTCCAGATTGTCTGTAGTGTGTGGATGGGTGTGTGATTATAGTGGTGATAGTTTTCTAAACAAGGGATTTAAAATTGTTTTGCAAATTTTAGTTTAGTTACTCCTTATACAGCGTGATGAATAAGATAATATATATATATATATATATATATATATATATACATACATATATATATAACAATATAATCAATACAACATAAAAGCCTTCAGCTCGATGAAAAAGCTATTTTGTTTTGGAAACACCTGTCATTTTAAAACATTTACATTAGAAACATGTAACGTCCAAAATGTCCCACAGATGCCCTTCTCATAACACAGATACCGAGACACTCGTTCATGTCTGACGTCCCTAAATCCCGGTGATCTTCCGTGTGCGTTGTCCCATCAGACACTCACAGTCCATTAGCGGTACAGTGTGTTTGATTAGCAGAGTCAAGTGGCTTGTAATTAGCATCAGCACCCTGTGGTTAGCTCATTACGACCACAGGGGGTGTGTTTGATGAAATCATTCAGCCTATAGTTGAACTGAACCTCACTGTTTCTATTTTAAATGAGGTTTGTATCAATACGTGTATCACATGCTCAATAATTTTATCTGATAAATCAGATGCTAGCTTGCGTTGTGTAGTTACAGTTTATTTATTTTAAACTACAGTCATTTTATTTTGAACTATTTAGCATCCTAAATACAGAACAAATAGAAACGAAGCAACAGGCTAAATAAAACCCAATTTCAATGTAGTATGCAAAGACATCTTGCAAATATAGTAGCTTTCACAACCGCTATTGCTAACTAGTTGGACTGCTAGCTTGCTAGCTTACTTATTAGCCAGCAGATTCATTTAATATAGTTCTCAAGCGATCAAATAGAAGTTGGCCCGATAGAACACAATTTAAAAACAGCAAACCAGTATCTTTTGGAGACTGACTTTTTTATGTACATGCTCAATAATTGATTTTTAGCCAAAAAAATAGTCTGATACTGCAGCTTTAAACACCAACGGCACATTTAAATGAACAACAACATACTCTAGTTTAAAATCCATCATTCATTCACACATGAAATTTAGGAAAGTTGGAAAATGAACTAGGTTGCACACGATGAACCCTGATTTGAGCTGTTCTAAAAATAGCTTCTAAAAAGAATTCATACATTCATACAGTTCAACTCCATGCATGAACAATAGTGAAAAGTATACACTAAACTGAAGAAATGCCACACTGTAGGCTATAAAACACAGTAAACGGGCTCATGTTTGTGATATTAGTCATTGTATTGCCCCTATTGATTAGAATGTGCTAAGTAGCTAGTGTCTTAGCTTGCTAACTTTCTATCTAGGTAGAAACTGAGGTTGCCATGCTGAGGAGTTGGCTCAATAAAACACAATATAAAAACATAAAATCAGTATATTGTTTCGAGATCTCAATAATTTCTTTGCCCCTGTTTATAATAGTGTAATTGTGTTCTAACTAGCTAGAGTGCTAACTCTAGGCTAGCTACAGTGCTAATTTTTTTAACAAGAGGAATTGGGTCAGACCACACAGCACAACCCTCTGGGTATGTTTTGATCATTTTCTGATGTTTCTTCAGGACTGCAAGGGATGGTATAACAAGCTTTACTAATGAAAATCTAATAAAATATTGAAACTGCACTTAAAACAGTGATAGCTGTTCCCACAAGAGGAAACCGAAAGGAGATGGGAAAGTCAACAAGGACGTTAAATTCTGTCAAGTAGTGAAATGATTTACCAGGCCTTGGTGTTTTATAAGCTATCGATCTGATAGCAGACGTGGCGATGAACTGGAGAAGGTGGTAGTGATGGCGGAATTATTGCTGTTAAATAAATTGGCGGGGTTTTTGATCCAAATTTCTTAGGTACAACGTGGCACGGAAAGACAAGAGAGAAATCTTTGGGGATGTGTGTATGTGTGTGTTCTCCCTTCAGCTAGTGATTGATTGATTATTCTTCCCAGCCAGCAGCAAGAGAAGCGTAGGCTTCGGGACTGAAGGGCTGAAGTGGCTGAACTTCTGAGAAAGGAGAAAACAGACGCTGCCCCTCTTCATATCTCCTCCAGGAGCTCTTCTGTTGGCTGACGGCATCGATCTGAAGAGGCAGCAGCTCTTCTGAAGGAAAGAAAAAAACCACACACAGTGATATTTATTTCTTTCTTCTCCACTTTGGTTTGTTCTGAAGTTGGTGGATTTGATGAAAGGTCGGCTGTAGTTGCTTGTCTTTGACTGCTGAGTTATTCTAAAAACACACTTGAGGAATGAGAGTGATTTTTCTTGCAGTGTGTGTTCTTCATTGAAGGTTAAAAAAAAACAAAAAACCTCTGGATAGATAGTAACCAGACCTCAGGATCGAACCCCAGACCTTAAAGCTGTGAGGTACTAGCATGGTCCAGTGAGATTTTATTCAACGTATTTAATGTTTATGTAATAACGTGTTTATATTTATGGCATTTGGCAGACTTCCTTAGAACGACTTACAGAAGTGCTTTGAAGTCTCTATCGATAAATACATCCTGATACTGTTTCACTAGGTCATGGACTAAGAATACCATCAGTCGAAAAACACTATATGGTAACGAATGTATATGTGGTGCGTGTGAATATATTAACATAGCCACAGACACAACAGATGTACTTTCGTACATTTTATATTGTATAACATGTTGGAAGGTAAGCGATCAGCTGCACATCGGGGAAACCAAGTGAACGTGAATGAATTGCTTATTTAGGTGAAACTCATCGTGGACATTACAGTAAGGACAACATTATCATCGTTAGCTATAAATGCAACAAACTGAGGAAACCTAAAGAGTACCCACACATTTTGAAGTAGGGGTGTAAAGTAATGACACTGTCTGTATCTGTAGTTGTTTATTGCTCCAAATAACCAGATGTAAAGATAAAGTGTTACACTGTTACATTTACAGTGTTCCAGCATTCAGCATAACAGAATTACAGTGTTAGTGTTACAGTATCACAGTGTTACAATGTTACAGTATCACAGTGTTACAATGTTACAATGTTACAGTATCACAGAGTTACAATGTTACAGTATCACAGTGTTACAATGTTACAGTATCAAAGTGTTACAATGTTACAGTATCACAGTGTTACAATGTTCCAATGTTACAGTATCACAGAGTTACAATGTTACAGTATCACAGTGTTATAATGTTACAGTATCACAGTATTACAGTATCACAGTGTTACAATGTTACAGTATCACAGTGTTACAATATCACAGTGTTACAGTATCACAGTGGTACAATGTTACAGTATCACAG
>JANDJT010000217.1:28221178-28239990 GCA_024331685.1 Stegophilus panzeri | reverse complement strand
TGGCCTTAGAAGCAGCCGTAGTCCCAGGAATCTGGAATTGGAGTAGATGAGAGCTCCATCCAGAGGTAGGACATCCGGACAGAGGTTTATACTAGAGAGAAACTAATTTGTTTAATATAAACAACAACAATCACGTTAAAATTGGAAACTGAAAAATGGCCTCAGAAAAGATAAGAACTGTGTTCTGACCAGCTGGAACAGCTAGTCAGCTAGTAAGCTAGCTAGCCATTAATACGCTTATCGATTAAACAGTAACATGAAACACTTAGAGTAAAATAAACAACTAAAACATACATAAACTAATTTCAATGTATCAATATACTATAATTTTCTCATATTTAATTGGAAAATTACCTCCGAAATTACTTCTGAAATACCGTATGTACTTTCCAACACTGTCATTGGCCAATATTTTATTCGATTATTGTTGTACATTAATGATCTAATTAACAATACTATTATTCCTATTAATTAGTTCATACTTTTATTGACAAATGTTACTTCAGACGTCTGAAGGCAAAACCGCTTCAGTCCAAAATGGCAGCGCATTACCTTTACAAAATTCCAATTAGTTTATAGTTCATCATTTGTTTTCATTATTTTATAGCTGTAAAAGCAACAGATGATACAATCAAGGCGATTGACTCTTAAAACTTTGTTGTTCGTGGATGTTCAAGACGTAATGTTTTACAATTACACTGAAGACTATTGGCAATTCCTCAGTAAGACATGGCCTATCTGTTTAGCCTTAGCTAGCTAGTTTCTTGATGTCGATTTTAGGTGAGCTACGTAGGCTTTATAAATCAATAAGTACATTAGGTATGTTAGCTAACTAGCAAACTATGCCTGTTAAATTTTTTTTTTTTAGTTAGCATGCCAACTTCACTGAAATGATATTTAGCTACTGAGTCTGAGATGAAAATCTGGCACTGCAAAGATGGAGCTTTTGAGAACAGTTATCCCATCTGCTTAGGAAACAGGTGTCTGATTTGATGGTACGCAGTTAAAACAAATGTGTTTATGAACGCTTTTCTGATTCTGATGCAACATTTTAGAAAACAAATTCTGGCTTGTTTGAGTTTCACACGTTCTCCCGGTGTCCGTGGGGGTTTCCTCCGACTGTGTGGGTTCTCTGGTTTTCTCCTACCTCTCAAAAACATGCTAGTAGGTAGATTAGCGATGCTAAATTGCCCTTAGGTGTGACTGAGTGGAAATAAATAAATAAATAAACCCTAACTTTGAAAGTTTTCACCATTTTCCTCAAGGGCTCATAGATATATATATTTTTTTTAAATATTCAAAACAAACGCTTCATCATTAACAGCTCACGCACACGTTTTTCTCCAGATGGTCCTGCCGAGTGTTCCCGTCACAATTCCGACTGTCACACAACTCGTCAAACCCGTCACTTAGCTCCTCAAATTAAAATACATTAGCTTCATTTCTTTTTCCCATTAAAAAAAAACACAATTAGAATTCACCTAACGGGCATTTCCGCCCCGTACGGTCCTCCAGACGCGCAGACGCCGTTCTGAAGTGCACGGAGTTAAAAGCTTCAGAAATGATAATAAATAGCCTTCAGCCAGCACAATACCGATGTCAATCACTCCCTCTGCTCCGGCCAGCTGATGGTTCTTGGAAATTTGCATAACATCTGCTCTATTAGAAACTATGAAGCCTGTCATCTCAAACTCGCCCCCCTTCCCCACCCCAAATAACCCCCACTCATACACACCCCCATCCTGAATCCTAATTTTAGCTCAGTTCAGGGTATACATAATAAATATTCCTCCTCCATGCAAACCAGAGATTATTATACATTACCTATACAACACATTTATCTTTTCAGGCAGACGTGTGTTTTGCCAATTAATGTTGCCAAAGAGAGTCGATTCGCTGATTCTGTTGGGAATTAGGAGTCAGCTTCAAAGGTTTCCTCAAGGTGTCAAGCAACATCAGTATTCTGACTTCAGTTTTAGTTTGGAAAACATTGTAAAATATAAAAATGCAACAGAATTAAGGAGATTTATTGATGGTTAACACCCATAAGCCATCTGTGGGAGTGTGTGTGTGTGTGTGTGTGTGTGGGGGGGGTACCCGGAGGAAACCCGTGAAGCATGGGCAGAACATACAAATGCGAACCCACAACCCAGGAGGTCTGAGGCAAACCACTACGCCACAGTGGATGGGAATATATATATATATATATATATATATATATATATATATATAAGGATTCCCGATGCTAGATATTCTTTAGGGTGTCAGTATTTGTATACCGTCTTAAGATAAGATATTAATTTAAAAAATCAGTGGTTTGTGTAGAAAATTTGAATGAGTTTTTTCATGTTCTCTTGAAAGGTGCTAAAAAGCAGAGTGCATTGTGTGAAAGGATTGGGGCAGATAAAAACACACATATCGGCAGGGTAAGTCGGTGTTTTTCAGGATATAGACTGCGTTTTTCAGCTTGCCTTTTGTTCTCTGTCCTGTTTTGTCATTAAACCATTTGGAGTGTTTTCCATCCTCTCCTGTCTCTGCACTTACTCTTGTTACACTGAGTGTTTTTGAGTGTTTTCAGAAAGCCTGGAATATAATAATCAAGCAGTCTTGTGTTCCCATAAATGCCAGTAGTTGGATTTTTTTTTTAAGGCATTCATCAAAAATGGCATATTAGTGTAATTGTGCTGCTATGCGTATGTTATTAGCCCACTCTTAGCAGTTTGAGTTCTTTGACAACAGCTTCACAATGAGCGTTTCTCTGGATTAGTGACGAACATCAGCATGACAAAATTGCGCTTAATCCTGTTAGAGACTCTGTACAGATTAAAGATGGCATTGTGATGAATGTTTTGTAATTAGAGGTGCAGTTTGGCTGAGTCTATTCTTTTCTGAGATGTGATGTGCATCTCAATGATTTGTCAATATTATAAAATTATGCATTTAAAGCAACTGATTCAATGTTATACAGTTTTGAGCTTTTCCAGTGTGAGGGATAAGGAATGGCAGACCTCCTTTTGGGGGGCTGACACATATACAGACCACACCTCCTTTATCAGAGCTGAAGCACAAAACCATGCCTCCGTTCCTGAGACTTAGAAGTACAGAGGCCACACCTCCTGTACAGAGACTGAGGCAGAAATGCCATGCCTCCTTCACTTAGATTGAAGCACACCTACCATGCCTCCTTCATTGGGACTGATAGACTCCACACCTTCTTTAACAGAACAGAAGCACAAAGATACAGAGCCTATGCCTTCTTAACTGGAACTGAGGCTCAGGTCACACCTCCTTTATCACAATAGAAGCTCGGAGGCCACACCACCTCACAAAGGCCAAACCTTCTTCACTGATATTTTATAGATACAGAGTCCATGCCTTAACTGGAACTGAGGCTCTGGCCACACCTCCATTTTAAAAATAAAAGCTCAAAGGCCACATTTCCTTTATCAGAACAGAAGCTTAGAGGCCACACCTCCTTTACCAGAACAGAAGCTCAAAGACCACACCTCGTTTACCAGAACAGAAGCACAAAGGCCCCTTATCAAAACAGAAACACACCCGGTGACACGTCCTTCACTATTACAGAAGCCCAGAAGTCACGCCTCCTTTAATGAAACATAAGCACAGAGGCCACGCTTCCTTCACTGGGACTGACGGACACAGAGGCCAAACCTCCTTCACTCTAACTGAGGGACAGAACATGCATCCTTTACTGGGAAACTGAAGCACAGAGGCCACGCCTCCTTTACCGGAACAGCAGAACTTCACCGGAACTGAGGGACAGGCCTCCTTTACTAAGAAACTGAAGCGCAGAGACTACAATCTACACACACACCTTTCTTATGGCTTACATATGCAAAGGCCACACCTACTTCACTGAGACTGTCAGGCACAGAGGCCACACCTCCTTCACTACAGAGAAGCATATGGGTGCGTTTCAACAGGCAGATTTTAACATCTGGATTGGTACCAATAGATATGACCTCCATATTTTACAGCAAATTCACTGAAGCAGCTTTTCTGGAAATTAAATCTCTACCAACACACACACATACACACACACACACACACACACACACACACACACACACACCTTCAAGACAAACATGTCTATGAAAGGAAATGAAATCTAGAGAAAATAATATGGATGTATAGATCTGCACAGAGATCGATATGGAGCAGAAGCGCTGATCAGACAACTCTGCCGCTATGGGACAAACAAAGCGAATAATGAATGAAAACACACATGGAACACATTGGCTTATTACAGCCGAGCTGGAATAGCTTGGCAGCGCACAGACAGTTGTTACACCAGGACAACCTGTTTCTATAAACACACACACAAACACACACACACACACGTACACTCACACGGTGTGTTTTCTGACAGCTGGACAGTGTTGTGCCTGGCCTGCCTGCCTGCTAATGGTCTTTAGCTGCCAAATGCCAAGCACACACACTCCGACAGATGTCAGCACTTTGTTTCTTCCATTTTTATCTGCTGACCATCTTGTCCCTGGTTCACTTCCTGTGTTTTCTTGTCTACCTGCTGCCTCGGAATGTTGCTACTGAATCAAGTAGCCTCTTGACAGAGGTTGCACCTAGGAATGAGTCACTTCTGTTAAGGCTACATTGAAATCTAACAGCTTTCAATGGGGAAAATGTCTTAACGTTGATGTTAAAGAATGACTCATGTTTCATAATAACCTCATCCACAAGTCTGATATGGAAAGGATACCCTAAAGGACTATACTTGTCCAGAGAGAGCAGTTTCACCAGCTCGAGTCTTTTTTTTTTTTTTTTTTTTGGATTTCTTTCCATTTAAATGATGTCTTTTTCACTTGAAATGATCCCAGAAGCCATATTGTCTGCTATATGTGTGTGTGTGTTTGTGTGTTTGCTTCGTCTCGACTCTCAAAAGTAACACACAATCTGTTTCTTTCTGTCCATTGTTTTTTGCTTCATAGAAAGGAACAGCTCACCTAAAAATGCTTGCATGGTTCTAGCAAGACTAATAGCATCGAATTACCATTGGCTCATTTGCATAATGCTAATTATTGACATTTCCTTGTTCCTCTCATTCGCTCTTTTGGCATACACTCTTGTCCAAAGTGGCTCAAAAGATGTGAAGGCAGCAGACGGGATGGCGATATGCAGTACACACGGATTCTGCTGTGCTTAGAAGAAAAAAAAAAAAAGCTAAAACGCCAATAACGAAGCTCAGGGTATCCAATAACAGTGAGCTAGTTTGTATGAAGCCCATTATTTTATTACATTACATTTACTTTTATTCATTTGGTAGAAGCTTTTATTAAAATTGAGTAGATTGCTCATGCATATCTTGAAGGCCACAGATGGGAATGTGGGTGTCTTTGGGAACATATAATTATGGAATTATGGAAGTGGAGCTGGAGCTGGACCACCAAAGGAGCTGGACATTCCACATTCCACATCTCATTTGGAGTTGGAGACTCAGCAAGCCTGTGGAAATGATGCTCTCTGGTCTGACGAGACCTTGGTAGAAACCCAACACTGACTGCTGATCACCCTGAGAACACCATCTGTACAGTGAAGCATGGTGATGGTAGCACCAAAGTATATAATACTACAAAATATAGATTTTTTTTCCCCCCACTACTTCAATATTTTGGGTAAATTTGTGTAGATTCATGACATATACTCTCAGATAAGAGCATTACTTTTCCCAAGTTCCGGGGGCTAGGGGGATGGGTGAATACTTCTGCAACATGAACGGGACGTGTGGAGCTCCAGAGAGCCAGTGTAGTAAGGATGAAAAGGGGTGCAAAATGTGCATGTTTTGTTTGATTGAAGACCAGACACTTTATAATCAATTAACCAGTTTTTAATCAGTTGCACTTATCTGTTCATAGTTCAGCGAGAGTTCCTGTCCAGAGTGTTTTAAAGATATGCATGAGGCAGAAAGTGCATTCGTGTTGTGTAAATAATGATCCTGAGATTAAATATAGACAAGTGCTTTTTCCCAGCTACATCAAGTACCATTAGCTTTAGCAAGAAAACAAACATAATGGCGCTAGAAAGCACAGAAACTATGTAAGTGCACTTCATGATATACTGTATATTATATAAATATATGTATTAACCAGTGCAGTAAAGCCTATTAAAGTCTTCATACGGAATGTGCTTATATAAAATGGACAAACACATACAATATTACTAGCAACAAATGTCTTTGTTTAAGTGTTTGAAGTGTTAAGCATTTTAGACCCTGTGTGAACTGCAATGCATGTCATATGGTTCAGGAACGTTTCTTAATTAAAATGCATAAATTAAGAGAAGGTTAACAGAGACTATGTGGAGAGTTCTGGGAAATCTGACAGAGCTTGGGTTTGCCCTTATGACTGTCAGATGGAAAATATGTAGCATTCTGAAGAGAAATACGTGGCAGCATGTGAAAACCGTTCCCATGGTCAATTTAGACATTTTTCTCCTATATATCCACTATATGGCCAACAGTTTGTGGACACCTGACCATCACAGCAATATGCGGTTCTTCCTCAGACTGATGCCACAAAGTTGGAAGCACACAATTGTATAGAATGTCTTTGTATGCTGTAGCATTACAATTTCCCTTCACTGGAGCTAAGAGGCCCAAACCATGAGGATGCTCCGGTGCACAAAGCGAGCTCCATGAAGACATGGTGTGTTAAGGCTGGAGTGGAGGAACTCGAGTGTCCTGCACCTCGACTCCACTGAACACCTTTGGGATGAACTGCACCCCAGACATCCTCACCCAACATCAATGCCTGACCTCACTTATGCTCTTGTAGCGCTGAATGAGCACAAATCCCCACAGCCATGCTCAAAGATCTAGTGGAAAGCCTTCCCAAAAGAGTGGATCCAGGAGCATGGTAGACATTTAGGCAGCCATTTTGTCTGGCTACTGAATTGAATTGATTAAGTTTTAGAATGGCATGTAGCTCTCCAAAAACAAATTGTGAGAAACTCCCACTTATCTAGTGAGGTTTTCGATATCTATAGGCAGACTGATTGTTTTTACACAATATGATGTTTACATGTCATTTTTGTAAAATATATTTACAGTTTATATTACAGAAAAATAACATTTTGGCTGAATCAATTTGTTTTTCTTTTTTCTTTTCACCTATTTTCTAGCAATTTTTCACTTTTATACACCTTGACACTTACATTTTATGGCATTCAAATTGAATTTAAGGGTTAAGTTATTGCTTTTAAAAAGTAATTACATGATCTTCTAAAACCGAAGGCTAAAAAAGGAGTGCACGTCACTGTTCATACCACGATTTAGTTATCGTCCATACAGTGGGGTAAATAAGTATTGAACGCATCACAATTCTTATCAGTAAATATATTTCCAATGAGGCTATTCACATGAAATTATCACCAGACATCAGTATTAAGTCAAGAAATCCGTAAATATAAAGACTTCACAACATTAAAGTCCATAAATAAAGTTATGTGTCATAAACCAGAATGACACGGGAAAAAAAGTATTGAACACGCTAAGAAAACAGCAGTTCTCTGATGTCTGGTGAAAATTTCATGTGAATAACCTCATTGGAAATACATTTACTGAAAAAAATGGTGACGCATCCAATACTTATTTCCCCCACTGTACAGTATCCATGGAGAAACACTGTTAGTAAGTCTATTTACATTGTTAAAGGGGGCTTTTTTGTTTGTTTGTTTGTTTGTTTGTTTGTTTGTTTGCTTTTGCAACTTTTAAAAGCCAAATTCATAACGAATTAGACGCAATTTTAAATTTCAGCTTTATTTGTGAACGTTTTAAACCATAAAAGCGTAAATAAATTGTTTGAAAAAAATAATAAATCAGGTCTGAAAAGGTTACCGTGTGTATTTCGTCCCCTAGCGTGTATCTGTGAGTGTGTACTGTATGTGAGCAAGAAGCAAAAAAGTGAGTGGTATGTGTACTGTATGTGTGTGTGTGTGTGTGTGTGTGTGTGTGTGTGTTTATTATAATACGGTCTTATTGCTGTGTATTCTCAGCAGGCAGAACGGGTTTGATCGAGTATCATCGTGATCAGAGCTTCCTTTTGTGATTTTGTTACGGCGCTTTTTATGAATGTGCAACAATGTTTCTACCTTACGAAATGGCCTAATGCATTCTACAAGTATTATGTTACATTAGCGTATTATGTCATATTAACATCAGCGTAAAATATGGTTTCCTGGCTGAGCAACATGCTCCGATATTTGAACAGATGAGCCTAATCTAAGTACAGAGCGCCGGTGCTATTGCGTTTATCTCGTATCTCGCGTTAGGCAGAGGGAAATGTCACAACATTACACGTTTCTTATTTAAAGCCCTAAATGCACTTAGAGGAGAAGTCAAACAACAGGAGTTAGCGACGATCCACACGAGTGTGACTTCTCATTATTCAATTTAGGCTCTGAGGCTTTATTCCTCGTGACGTTGAGCCTACATCGCATCTGGATGATTTTTTTTTTTTTTTTTTTAAAAATGGACGACATTACGAATGAGAGTGTGCTCGAGAGAAATATGAATAGCAATGTGCTTCTGCCAGAAACAATTAATAGCTTGTAGGAGTGCTCGGGCCTATCCCTCTTTAAATATGAGTGTTTAATTAGGTTGAATTATTAATTAAGGCTTTATCATATCTCGATGTGGAATGGGAGAGGAGAAGCTAAATGAGTTTTTAACTAATGACTGCTGTAGTAGATATTTAACTCCCCTCGCTTTGACATGACAAAGCTGATAATAATGTTATAACCAGTCATGAATTATAAAGTCGGTCTATATAAAGAGATACATTCGTCCGACCTGAGATGAGGCGACGTCTTTGTTTAAAAAGGCGTTACCTAATAGCTTCAGGGGAAAAACTTGGAACGCGAAGCCTTTCGTAATGTTTAAGCATATTTAGTCATTTAATTAGGCAAGTGTTTAAAATCTCCACTTACTCTCATTACATGGAATATGAACCCACGCAAAGAGGTTATTTAATACCAAAGTTACCATAAGAATACGAAACATCAATCCTGTAAAAGCGTAACAAGTAAGTAAGGTTAGTTCAATATTTTAGCAAAGATTTTAACGAGCAAAATAAAAGTGCTACAAAGATCAACAAGCTTGTTTAAATTTTTTTAAAAATATAAAAAATAAGGGAATAAAAAAAGACAGTACAATTCTAAATGACTTTGAATGAAACATCTAATGATAATACACTGCTGGGAAAAAACAACAACAACAAAAAAAAAACAAAACAATAGAAGCCATTACAGAAAATCTAATGATTTCCATTACAAACCATCAGCTAACCATTAAAACCATTACCATTGCCATTATTGGTCTTTAATTTTATCCACTAGACATAACATGCCAACAATAGAAGGTAATAAATTATCAATAGAGACCCACAGGGTCCGTTAGAGTTTCCAGTACAATTCCCATTATAACCATTAAAACCATTACACATTTTATGAGGGTTTCTATTGTGTTTTTTTTTTTTTTTTCTTCAGCGGTGGAGATTTTAATGAACTTTGGTTTATTTTAAATAAGGAATAACACACTATTATAGGAAAATAGTCAACAATGGGGTGGTGTGGTAAAGCGGATTTACTACCCCAATGTTCCCCAAAGACGTCTTTATTCCTTACTTATGAGCTTTTGGGAATTTTCCAAAAAATGTTGATTTGATGGTTATAATTAAGTTATAATTGAAGTTATAATTAAACATAAAAGAAACACTAGCAATGGCTTCTTGTGTGAAGATAATTTGAGGTATAATATGTAAGGAATAACGTACGTAGGGTGCACGGTGGTTTAATGGTTAGCACATTCGCGTCACATCACCAGGGTCGGGGGTTCGATTCCCACCATGGCCCTGTGTGTGCGGAGTTTGCATGTTCTCCCTGTGCTGTGGGGGTTTCCTCCGGGTACTCCGGTTTCCTCCCCCCGTCCAAAGACATTCATGGTAGGCTGATTGGCGTGTCCAAAGTGTCCGTAGTGTATGAATGGGTGTGTGAGTGTGTGTGTGATTGTGTACCCTGCGATGGATTGGCACCCTGTCCAGGGTGTACCCCGCCTTGTGCCCCCATGCTCCCTGGGATAGGCTCCAGGCTCCCCGTGACCCTGAAAAGGATAAAGCGGTATAGAGGATGGATGGAATAACGTACGTCAGTCTGGAAATAATGCGCGCTGGGGGTGGAGTGATGTGGCATAAAGCTCACGCTCGTCGCCCGTAGTGCTGCTACATCCTCTGAGTTGAAAACATAACACACCAACACGAACTTTCACGTGCTGTGTACATACAGTGTAATCACGTACGTATTACTCATTACAGAAAACGACAAGCAGGAAATGGGAAGGAGATCCAGCAAGCTTCTGTGTCATGAAATGAATACTTTCTGAGTCGGAAATTCAGCCTCTGGCATTTAAAAGTGTAAAAAAACATCAACATTTCCATCATTTCGACTTGTATTTATCACAGTAACCTGACAGCTTTGTTGACTTGAGGATATCGAGGATACCGTTTTTTCTATTCGCACATGTCGATATTCACGACAGACAACTTCATTTTTCATAAAACAAAGTCGCTGTTCATATGATTACGCCGTTAAATCGATACTGCGGGGTTGAAAAATGAATGCGAGGTGTCTAACGCTGTTTACGGCATAATGAAGAGGAACTACATCGATCCATAAATCAGGAAAATGTTCCAAATCAGTCATAACATGGAAACGGTGTTATTTTAATAACACTATACACTAGCATTCATTGATGGATATGGGAATTAGTTTGTGTGTGTGTGTGTGTGTGTGTGTGTGGTAATGTCTGAGAGCAGAAGGATGTTAGAAGGATGAAGTGTGAGATCCGAGGTCAAGCTTCAGGGCTTTTTTCTCCTTTTGATGCATCAGTGTGTGTGTGTGTGTGTGTGTGTGTGTGTGTGTGTGTGTGTACGTGTTGGGAAAAACGGTACAGGGGAAGTGCTAATGGCTGAAGCCCAGCGATCGTTTCACACCTCCGGCACTTGCCAAGTGACATCTTAGCAGCCTTTCACTTCTCTTAAACACACACACACACACACACACACACACACACACACACACATTCTGCCCAAGTGACCTGAGTTTCTGAGCATACTGTATCCACCAGACCCTTTACCTGATCATTTGTTCGTCAGAAGGCAACCACACACACACACACACATACACTCATTCTACAGAACAATGTCCATGTTGCTGTGACGACCCATTTGCATGGAGATGATAATGAGGGTAAATTCAATCTGCAGCTGAGGTGACCCCATAATGGCAGAATAAGGTGGCTGGGGACGTGTGTGTGTGTGTGTGTGTGTGTGTGTGTGTGTGTGTGCACCTGCGTGACAAAATGAGAGACTCAATAAGGGCACATTTTTTGCTGTAAGAACGTAAGAACGACTCTTCAGTACACCTCATTCTCTTTTCGGTTGTTTAGTTTTAAATTAAAATAAAGAAAGCTTCAGTAGACGTCAGAGTCCAGGTCGATGTTTGATAACAGTTTGATAGGATATGAAAATTAAAATGGCTTTTGTTAATTGTATTTAAAAAAAATTGTTTACGTATATTCATTTGGCTGAGTTTTATTATTATTGTTATTATTATTATTATTATTATTATTATTATTATTTTAATTACTACATACAAGTAAATGAACAAATTCACTCCAAGTGCAGAGCTGAGCTGTTGAGGCTCATGTTTGAGGTTTTAGCAGTGGCTCTGTGGAAGTTCCGGGATTTGAACAGCCACTATTTGTCAGATATAAGCCAATATCCAGATGTTGCGCAACCAGTGGGCAGAGTTATCTGTCCCATTTAACTCCATAGTTGTTACTACTCTTAGTGGTCAGAAATGGGAACTGCAACAAACACTAATAGAGGCCTATTGGAGCAGGAATCGAGCTGCTTCGTGCTCAGATGATTGGATGTTTAGATTAAATGCTCAGATTAAAATACTTTGTGGAGTCTTGTTTTATAGGAAATAATCATACTTCAGTCATAATCAAATACATTTGATTAAATCTAAATACATTTCCACAATCAAAGGCACAGTGTAGGCACAGATGGTGTATCTATGGTTGCTATGATTATTCTATTATAAGATGCAGTACTGTATATTGCAAAGATTGGAAAGCGAGTGGATAATGTCAGAAATTCTGTCTGAAATTTGGGTTATGAAATTGTGTCACTTGTGCGTTTGGCCGATTGAAAATGTGAGCATTTGGGTATTTAGGGAGGTTGTAATTTGTGAATTTAACTGTTTGGGCATGTACAAATTTAGGCATTTGAGCATATAGGAATTTTGCTAATTTATATAGAGTACTACTGCATGGAACGATTTCAGCATTTGAGTGTATGGGTATTTGGGAAATTTGAGCATTTGAATATTTTGATTTTCAAAAATTTCTAAACTTTTTTTGAGAATTTTAACATTTGAGCGGTTATGACTTTAAGTCACTTGAAACTTTAATCATGTGACCATTTGTGTATTTGGGGATGAATTTAGCCACTTGACCCAGTGAGAATGTGGACATTTTTCTATATAGGACTTTAGTAAATTAGATATTTGGTATATTTTATGCATTGGATTACTTGTGAATTTTGGTGTGAAATACATGTAATGGCTGAGTTTCCCTTTCCCAATTCCCAAATTCTAAGTTGTATTTGGGGTGAGGGGGTATTACTGAAACCTGGCAACCATGTTAACATTAATGTTATTACATTGAGTAAAGTTGAAAAATCTAAAACAACTTGAAATGAGCTGTTAGACTGTACGCTGGATGAGATTACTCTAAAAATTCACCAGATAGCAGCCTATAGCAAAATTCAAGAGTGATAGAAACTCAACAGTAACTCCACGTCATCACACAACCCTTTGTTGTAATGTTAGGAAAGAGTTAGCCAGTCTTGAAAGCCATTGTGAAGGAGGCGTGGTCTTTGGAATCATTTGACTAAAATCCGTAACTCGTCTAAGAACCAAAGAATTCCCTCAACAAGAAATTTCTACTTGGAAACTTACAGTAGGACTGTCTCCTAAACCCAGAGTTCAGAAAGTGATGTCAAATCAACATGGCTGCCCACAGCATCAACAGTAAACAAAGTAGCGCCTCTTACCTTTAAATAAGTTATACTCTATATACATGTTCATGTTTTTTTCCCCCCACTTTTTACCTTGAACTCATGGAGGTCAGAAATGGCGTAATTCCGAGTTTCCAACTTCCCACTTCTGAGGTAAGCATCTGTATCGGCATCATTTGGACGTATGAACTGTTTGCCCGACAGCTTTCCACATTAATAGACTTATCATCTCCATCTGACTGATGGATTGCTAACAATAAAAAGAACTGACACACACACGCACGAACGAAATCACCCTGCAGGAACAGGCTAGCGTGATCATTAAAGATGGCTATAAAAAATGGTTGTGAAATCAGCTCGAAGCACAGTACAACTCCAGATTGACGCCCAAGAGCTGACGTTCCACTTCTTCAGGCTAAAACTGTTTACACATTTTTTTTCAGCCTCAGTACACACTCACACACCTCTTATTCACAGCTTTACCTCTCACCTCTTTTCTCTCAACTATCTCTCTCTCTCTCACACACACATCTCTCTATCACAGCACTCTGTGATATATATTTTATGCTTTATATAAAGGTGCTACTGCTACACCTCAGCTTTATTCATTCATAATTTTACACCCAAGCTGACTTCCATTTATTATTCAGAAATTCATCATTAACTGACAGTTCAGATCCACTCAGCCCTGGCCTTGCTTTAGGGTGGCTTACTGATTGGGTTCTTTAGCATTTAGGCAACTGGGAATTTGGGCATTTGAGTATGTGAAATTGGGACATTAGGAATATGAGAATTTTGGTATTTTGTAATGTAATGTAATGTAGTTTTTTTTTTTTTTTTTTTTTTTGGAGGGGGGGTTTGCGTATTCGATTGTTTAGGAAATGTTCAGATTTTTTAAATTTGAGCATGTTAGAATTTGGGCATTATTTTGGGCATTTGTTAATTATTATTATTTATTTTTTTTAAATGTATTTTTACTTTTTTATGTACTGCTTATTATTTGTCTATTATTTAAAAATTTTGTAATTTATAATTATTTAAAAATCCTTATTTACATTGTAAGTAATTTGTGCATTTGGCCAATTGAGAATTTGAGCATTTAGGTACAGTATTTGAAAATGTTGTTATTTCTAAAATGGACCAATTGTGCATGTACAGATTTGAGCATTTGTCCATATGGGAATTCAGGAATTTTGTAATTAATATATTTCATAAATTAGACATTTATTTGCTTGGGAAATTTAGATTTTTTTCTTTTTTTTTTTAGGAATTTGAGCAATGAATTTGCATACTTTGGCATTTGGGTATTTGGGAAGTTGGGAATTTTGGAATTTGAGCAATTACAACTTAAATCTTTTTGTAAATTTAGGTATATGGGTATTCTTGAATTTGTGCATTTGGTTATTTTAGAATTTCCAATTATTTTAGAATTTGGGATTGTAGAAATTTAGCCAGGTATTTGAACATATGAGAATTTAGAATGGAAATGTAGTCATTTATATATTTTTAAATTACGCATTTGAAAAGTTAGACTTGTTAGAAGCATAAGCATTGACTTTGCCCATTTGGGCATGTATTTTGAATTTGTGCATTTGACCATTTTGTGCATTCGGGTTATTTAAGCAGTTGAGAATTGGATCATTTGAAATGTTGGAGATTTGATCGTTTACACATTTTGACAATCAAGAATTTTATCATTTGGCAATTGCCATTTGAGTGTTTAGCAATTATAGCCTTTGGAGATTTAAGAATATGGGTATTCGGGAGTTTGTGATATTTTATATATTATTATATTTTGATAAGTTGAGCATTTCAAAAATGTACGATTTTGGCCGTTTAATTTGGGATTTGATCAATCGAGAAGTTTGGGATTTGAGAATTAGGGAATTTGGGAATGTGACCACTGAACTTTTTGTGAAAAGCTGCTGTGTGTATGTGGGCACCGGGGTGACAGAAACAGGTGTGAAAAGCAGATCTAATACTTTAGAGGGCCAACAAGTATACCTTAAACTGCTTACATGCGGAGAGGAAAGTGGAAAAATATAGGACAATGATGAGTGATGAGTGAGAAAAGTCAAGGAGTGGGGAGAGAAGGTAAAATCAGAAGGATTAGGGGGGAAAAAAAAACAGGATCAAAGGACAGACGGAGATGTTACGCTACACTCAGACAGAGGTATTAGGCGAGCGGGAAAGAGAACGTGGAAAGAAATGATGAAACACACACAGTAATACATGCAGGCAGTGCAAGCCAGGATGATGGAGAGAGATGCTGAAAGACAAATGGAGGTAAAGAAAGAAGCAGAAAGGCAAAGAGAGCGATCCAAGTGAGCAGAGGAATCCTGATGGAGATTATTTTTTTTTTGCTCTGCTTAGTGGCAGGAGAAATGGAGTTATTCATCATGGAGGAGATAGAAGGAAGGAGGAGTCAGACGTAAATGTATGAACCTGGAAAAAGAAAGAGATTCTCTGAATTAGGTGAAAGCAAATCGAACATCTTTTACGTGGTTTGAGGTTTCAGTTAGAGTCGTGGACGTTTGTGTCGACGCACGGCATCGTTACAAATGGGTTGTGTCACGGTGTTCGGGAACAAAAGACGAACATGACACACAATCTGTCTGCTAAATGGACAGACAGGCGAGAACACCAGGCTGTGTGTGTGTGTTTGTGTGTGTGTGTGTTTTGTGTACACTGATCAGTTTACTCTGATGACAAGCTTTCTTACTCAGATTAATTGCTTTGACTTGTGTTGAACTCATGTCATCAGTTCATTGGAATGCTTTATCTACACTCTGACCTCCATTTCATGACCACTGGAGTATCAACAGCATCTGGATGGAAATAGCCCACAGTCTGAAATGTACTTTTTTTTCCCCTGAGCACAGGAAATGATGTCCCACACTGCAAAAAAAAAGAAAAGAAAAGATAACAGATTTAAGAACCACAAACTTTATTGACATATGCACACGCTTTCTTGTAAAATTAAATTCTTAGTTTGTACATTCTCACAGATGCTGTGGTACATTTCGAATAAAAAAGACATATTAATAAATGAATAAGGTTCAAAAGGCTCCACAAGACCTCTGAAGATCCTTTAAGTCCTGTGAGTTGCGAGGTGGGGCCTCCGTGGATCGGACTTTGTCCAGAACATCCAACAGACGCTCGATCTGATTGAGCTCTGGGAATTATGGAGGCCACCTTGAACTCTTTGTCATGTTCCTCAAACTGTTCCTGAACAATTGCATTGTAGCAGGGAGCATTATCCTCCTGAAAGATGATAATGAAGGGGTGTACTTGGTCTGCAACAAAGTTTAGGTAGGTTGTACGTGTCAAAGTAACATCCACATGAATGCCAGGACCCACGTTTTCCCAGCAGAACATCGCACAGAGCATCACACTACCTCCACCAGATTGCTTTTTTCCCATAGTGCATCCTGGTGCCATCTCTTCCCCAGGTAAGTGACACACACACACGGCCGTCCACGTGATGTAAAAGAAAACGTGATTCATCAGACCAGACCACCTTCTTCCATTGCTCCATGGTCCAGTTCTGATGCTCACGTGCCTATTGTAGGAGCTTTCGGAGGTGTACGGGGGGTCAGCATGGGCACTCTGACCGGTCTACAGCTACGCAGCTCTATACACAGCAAACTGTGATGCACTGTGTGTTCTGACTCCTTTCTATAAGAGCCAGGGTTAACTTTTTCAGCAATTTGTACTACAGTAGCTCTTCTGTGACCAGACGGTCTAGCCTTCACTCCCCACACGCATTCATGAGCCTTGTGCACCCAAGACCCTGCCACCAAACCCTGCCGTTTTGGAGATGCTCTGACTCAGTCATCTAGCCATCACAATTTAGCCCTTGTCAAAGTCGCTCAGATCCTTACACTCACCCATTTTTCCTGCTTCCAACACTGGAACTATCTGTTCACTTGCTGCCTAATATATCCCACCCCTTGACAGGTGCCATTGTAATGAGATAATCAATGTTCTTCACTTCACCTGTCAGTGGCTTTAATGTTGTGGCTGATCTAATGTACATCTGTGTGCTTGGAAGCTGATCTTGGAGCTCTGAAGCTGAGAAAGAACTTGAATATGAATCTGAATGATGAATTATACTGTTTGTCACATAGAAATAATTTTTTAAAATTATTTTGTTCTGGGGTGAATTTAAGGCTTGTATATTTTTTTTTTCCAATGTTTTGAAACATCTCATTCGAAATGATGCGACGCGTTTGGGATTCCCAATTAAAAGTTGATGCTTTCAGAGAGAACCCAAGCACTCAGTATTTAGCCAATTAGTTAAGTGGAGTCAAAATGGTCGAAGCAAACCATTAAATTCTAAAGATATCTCATTCCTAATGGCTTTTAGCTGCTAACTTCTACCAGCACATTAACAGTAGCGTAGTTACACTGGGTATTGAGTGTTTTGAGGTCACTGAAAAAAATAACTAATATTTGAGTAGAACATGAAACTTTTTTTTTTCTTTCCCTGGGAAACCCTGACGCTTCAACATTCAGCTAATTTGCATAACATATGTAATTTGCATAAAATCTGTATTTATTTAGAGTTATGTTTTTTTTAAATATATATGTATATATCTGAAAATCATAACCTGTATTTTTTTTATTTATGAATTTTTTTTCAAGCTAATCTTACTCCCTAACAAGTTCAAAAGAACAAAGCAAAAAGAAAAAAAAAAAAAAAGTTGCAAAAATGTAAATGTATTAAAATGTATTTACTGTGATGTGTATATAATTCAAATATATGAAATTCATATTTAAATACTTCTGTCAGCTTCATATGTGTTAGTTTGACATCATAGCGTAGTGGCTCTGTCCTAGACATCCTTTATGTTACATGGATTGCAACAAACAACTTATAGCATAATGATATATGACACAAGTATCTTATAGGGCGCTTATGGATAAAACTGGATAATAACATCATCTCCCATAGTGACAGACAATATAATACCACAAGATAATAAACCATAAAAGCATTAAAAACATATTTTCTGTCTAGAAAGTCTGGATAGGAAATGTTTTTACAGACAATCTGTCATTCTCATTTTGTACCTTCTAACTTCTCTTACTGTGAACAGCTTGATAAAGTTCATAAAGTTCAGTACTTGAAGCTGTTTGTAATTGTGCATACAGTAAATTAGACCAATAATTAGTCTTGTTTTGTTTAATATTTTGTATATGCTTTTGTTTTTCTTTAATGCACTCAGGCATTACTTGGCTCGTACTTCCAAGGCTTGCAAATTTTGCAAAGTAAAAGGTCACTAATATCAGTTTGGCTTTTTGCCAGACAAATTGCATTCACATTCTAGATGATTATTCATGGCCCATTATTACTTAAGGAAATAGCTCTAATAAATGCAAAAAAAAAACCCAAAACCCTTCTGTTTCTTGTGTCTAAGGAAGTGGATGAGTGTGGGTAGAGTGAATGGAGAAGCAGGTGCGGACAGGCATGGTCAGGTGTATGACGGGTGTGGTCAGAATGTCTGAGGAAATGAACGGGCGTGGTCAGAGTGTCCGTGGAAGTGGAAAGTTGTGGTTACAGTACTGTGGAAATAGATGGGCATAGTGGACGTGAAAGGGTGTGTTTAGAGTGTCTGTAGAAGTGGACAGGTGTGTTTAGAGTGTCTGTAGAAGTGGACAGGTGTGTTTAGAGTGTCTGTAGAAGTGGACAGG
>JANDJT010000217.1:28199983-28212648 GCA_024331685.1 Stegophilus panzeri | reverse complement strand
AATGAAATAAAGGAGTCGAGTCAGACACTCACTTGTGTTAGAACAGATTATCAATAATAAAACAAAACCCCTTGATAAATATATAAGTGGTCCTGGGTTGAGTTGATTTTTTTTTTTTTTTTTTAAAGAAAAAACAAGTCAGGTACATTTTGAACCTCTGGGCCAATTTGAGATGCCTATGACTTACCTGAATTTCAGGTTGATTTCATATCATCATTAATATAGTACTGTTTTCTGTCTGGAGATGTTTATTTAACGTTTATGGAATGAGTTTTCAGTGTCCGAGCTTCGTAACATTCCGAGGTAAAGCTGTAATGAAGGTTTCTGACACGAGAAACAAGACAAGCTTCAAGTTTTTGTCTTATTAACTTCAAGAAAGAGGAAGACAGATGGGACGGGATGCCGGTTTAGAGCTGCTATGACGTAAATGAGAGCGGGAACCGGTTTTGCGGACGTCCCACAACAAACTGCAATAACTACAACTGGATAAAAAGTACAGCGTGTTAATTACACCACCCTCATCTATCATTCCTTATTCATCCCGGGTTTTTATTTGTTCCCCCATTGTTTCTAACGTGATTAATATTCCTCTCTTCTTGTTCATTGTTTCTCCTGAAAGTGTTTAAACAATTAATTAGTTCCTAAAAATGGTGGGCTTCGATCAGTTTCCAGGTCACGGGCTGAAGGGCGCAGGATCAAGGAGGCTTTAATTAGAGTATTGGGAAACATCCATCACCTCCTGAGCTACCACTGTTCCTTCCTGAGTATCTCCAGAATGCTGAGTGCTGAGAATCCACTCAGGGCTTAAACACTCCGTGTGAGTCACACGTGTGAATTTTTGTGAAGGTGCCTTCGGGGTGCTTTCACATATGCGGAGTGTGTATTTATATCCTTTGTAATCCTGCTGTGTTCTCCCGCAAGGTTCCGTTCTCTAGGCAGGTGAGAAGACAGCAATCCCGCTCGGGTCCGAGAGCGTCTGAGTAAGGTGATCTCGCTAAGCATGCAAGTGAGCTCTCGCACGGAGAGAAAGCAAGGTGACTCTGAATCAACTCTGAATCAACTCGACAGCATGTTTGGAAGCAAATCAAACCCTTGGAATTTGTCTCTTGTGGGCGTTATTAGCTAAAGTAGTATATTGTAACATCCAGAGTGGACATTTCCACCACAGACCTCCAGAAGGCACCTCAAGAAGACCTCTTCTAAGCCACTTCTTCGACTGTTCACGCACTTCCTGTTTGCATCTATATAAAACCACTGGGACTTTAGCGTCATTATGAAGTCTTGCTGTTTGCTAGCTTTTGTAGTTTGTAAGTTCTGAGCCATGAGGTTTCTTTACTGATATCCTGGCAGATCCTGTATGACCTGCCACGTTTTGTTTATGTTATGTTAGGTGCCCAGCTTCGTACAAGCTTAGCTTGTGATCCAGATTAGCAAAGCAAGCTAGATGTACTGGATACATACACTCACCAGAGGGACCAACTATCTCCACTACTTCCTTCCAAGCTTGATTTTTCTACATAATGTCTCTATATACAGTTAATAGGAGGCCATATATGACAAGATAAGATGATACTATTATATACTATTCCATTTTTCTGCATCAGACAATAAATGGGAACTAACTGGACGCAGGAACTAAAGTTGTGAGCGGGGAACTGAAGAAACATCGGACCATAGGATTAGTCAGAAGAATCTTTTTAACTAATTTAAATTTGTCATTTTACTGAGTCATATCACGATACACAAAATGGGACAATGCATTAGTTATTTATGGAAATATCTAATAATTTATTGAGTTATTGATGATATTTGTGATTTCTACGCAAGGGTTGTTGAACTTTTCCATCTCGATTTTTTCTCACCAATGAATGGAAATGTTTTACGACTATGTTTTTTTGGTGAAAAAAACCCAAAGTATAAATTTTGCTCTGATTCAGACTCAGCAAACAGACTTAGCATGGACGCACCATAACACGATTTGCCACGTAGATGATACATGGTGCTATCGATGTCTGTTCTTGTCAGGCCGGCCCTTCATTCCACTCATGAACCAATTGCCTGGCAGACGTTTACCCAGAATTCACAGCCGTCATTCGGGATGAGTACCGAAACCCGGTATTAAACTCACCCCGGTGCTAAATTATAAAAGGCCGTAGTATCAATAAGCTCTCACGCTATCGGTTTTGCATTCGGTACTGGAGAAATACTCTTTTGGTACTCTCGCAGCATCGAAACAGCGTTCATCTCCGACATCGATCCAACATTTATTTTTACTCATCAAAGTCATGTTGAATCGACGTTGTTCAAGCCATTTAAAATAAATGTAAAATCGCCCTAATTGGTTTGCTTACCTTACGTTGAAATGATGTTGATTTCATCCGGGTGAAACGATATTACGCATATTTTCTACTTGTTTTTAAAATCCCAAATAAAGAAATAAATCAGTATGTAAACGTTTAGGCTGTTAAACGAACATCACGTTCAGTTACTTTACAAAATGCCTACATATAAATCTTTATAGAGTATTTTTGTTCTTAAACACTAAAAAATGCCTTCACACTGGTGCATTTACAAATAGATGTATAATAAACATATTTTATTTAAAAAAAAAATATAGCAATAAAAAAAAAAACACAATACAAAGTACCGATAAGGATACCGTTAAAGTACCGGATCGACAAGCAGTATCGATAAGAGTAGTAATACCGTTAAAACCTTAACGATACGTATCTCTAGCTGTCATAGAGAAATGCGATAAGATCGTTTGATTATGCCTTTGAGTCTTTCTGACCTCAGGATGCTCCTAGCAGTGTAATGGCTAATCCAGTGCCATATCTAATAATCACACTCCAGAATGTGCAAGACACATACGTCTCAAATTAGGTACAAAAAAAAACGGAAGAAGAATTGGAAGTAGAAGAACGTCTTTGTACTGACATCCAGAACAAGATGTCTCTCTGAAAGAAATGCAAATTACCATGAACCAGCAGGAAACACATAGGTTTCAAATACGCTTGACAATGATAAGTCATGAAAGACATGTTCTAATGAGATGGGAACAAAAAAAAAAGAGTGAGGGAGGGGGAAAAAAAAAGAAAGAGAAGTGAAAGAGAAAGACGTTTTAATCTTTTAAAATCCCAGGCAGGCGGCACATTGTTATACAAACCGAATGTCAGAATGTTGATTTTTTTTTCCCCTCATGCACCCACCCCCTCCCCCACCCATAAAAAAGGGTTATTTATTTATTTCCGACTCCTGCCGTGAGCTCTAACGAGACATCGGCGCTTTGAAGAGTTTAGCCTGTCACACTTAATAGTTGGCCTTTCTGAACTCGCTAAGCTGCGGCTCCCTAACGCCGGCATGCCAGTCAAGCAAGGGTTCACGCAGTGTGCATTAAGGCATGCTTGCACAAAGCGATCATGAAAATAAAGTACTTGGTTTTGTACGTGTGGAGCGTTAAAAAAAAGAGAACACTGTGTTTCAAAGGCGCCGTGTGGTAAAGCGAACATGCATTTTGTCGCAGCTATATGTGTATGAGAAACTGACTCCGTTTATTCTGTGATGGCTTTCAGATCATTTATGACGGGCCTGTTGTGAGAGAATTTTCCTTTTTGAATATTAATATCGCATGTTACGGAGGAGAAATGGGAGAACGTGTGGAGGTTTGTGAATTCTGGTGCGTACACGATGCTCAGGCTTTTTTAACCACATGTGAAAATGCTGGTACCTCGGCTTGATGGAGGTTTCAGTTTATTTATGAACACTACAAAGTTAGAAGTGGACTTTGAAGGCTCTACTGGGATGATACTGCATTTTCACTGCCGTACCTAAACAGCGAGCTTCAGTAGTGTAAACCTCTTAAGATTTCACAACTGTTGGGTTTCTCACAGGTTTAAGAAGAAATATCATAATTTTATCATAGAGTTCCACCCATTCTCTGTACCGCTTATCCAACAGATGGTTTCAGGGAGCCTGGAACCTATCCCAGGGAACTCGGGGCACAAGGGCACCAACCCACTACAGGGCTCAATCGCACACACAATCATGCACCCATTCGCACACTGTGGACAATTTAGAGATGCCAACCAGTCTACAGCACATATCTTTGGACTGGGGGAGGAAACCGGAGTACCTGTAGGAAACCCCTGAGGCACGGGGAGAACATGCAACAAACCAGAAGCAAAAAAATAAATAAATCCCTGAGAACACATGAGGAAAAAAAACAAATCTTATGAGGACCCAGACTCAAAGGGAGCCTGTCTTCTTCTCATCTTATAAGTATTTTTCATTTTAAAGCACAGCTACTAATAGTTACAGCTATGCGTGTTCTACACATTGTCCACGACAAGCCCCGCCCCTTTTGTTCCATGCTGTAAAATGGGAAACATAAGTGAAAAAATCACATCACTTGCTCCACACTTCATTTGTTAAGCAAACACAGCTCTTCGTCGGCTCTCTTACTTCCTGTTTGTGTTTCTGTTGTACATACACTGGACATTTATCTAATAGCTAATAAACAGGCAGCTCTCGGTACGCTTGGATTATAATTATAATAAAACCATAAATTAAAAAAAAAAACAGCATTTAAATGCAAAGTCCTGCTTAAACACTGACTGCTGCACCGAAGTGAGAAAATAATAAAGCTATCATTGCATTAATCAGACATGTTATTAGACCCTTAATGAGAAATCAGGCGACTCCAGCGACTGATTTTAAAATCCAGCCTGATGTAACATTTATAGGCCAAAAAAAGCACAATACACGAATGGAATTAGATGAAATAGGAGGGGGAAAAAATGCTGGTCTAGGCTGAGATTCCCCAAAGCATCGCTGCACAGAGATCATCATTAAATGATAGAGCGAGCATCACATTGAACTCTCTCTCTCCAAGTTAAAATGCTCTTAACTTTGCAATGAATAAAATATAATAGCATAATGAAATTTGTTCATCAATGTTAAAACGTTGCATTAGGGTTAGCAGTATAAAAAAAAAATGTTTAAAGCTGTAGGTTGGATTAAATCATGTTAGCATGTTTAGCATTTTACAAAAAAAAAATATATATATATGTCAGAAGTACATTTCCTCTGGTAAAATGTGTTAGCAAAGTTAGCATTGTTGCTAGGGTTAGTTTGAATGTAGTATTTGTAATGCCATTACAGTTAGTGCTGTGCTAAAATACATAAACGTGTTAGCAACATCAGTATAGTATGATTTAGCAGGTGTACTTTTATGCTAAGTGCTAGCTAGGTCAATCTAGTATGTTAGCATAGATTTGGTGTGCATACCTACAAATCTGACTAAAACACCAAGGGAAATATTTCTCCAGTCTTTCTCTCTCTCATTATACCAGAAGAATCATTAAGCAACTGTTTCAACAATTTGAATTCTCTCTCTCTCTCTCTCTCTCTCTCTCTCTCTCCGTTTCTTTCTTTCTCTCTTATTTTCTCAGCATTTTGAGTAAAAATGGCAAATCACAAACATGCTCTGACATCTCATGCTTTTTTTTTTTTTTCTAGAACAGAATGACAACTCTCCTTCCACCCCCTTTTGTTCTGCATTTAATCAGCCACAGTGAGTCATATTTTAATAAAAATTCAGTGCCAGAAACTTTAATCATAATGAAGTTGGATGAAAATAAGAGCCGTAACGAAGTCTTTCCTGATTGTGATTGACATAAGGAGAGAAAGCTAGTTTTGAAGAGAGTGAGCAGCACTGTTGGCAACTGTATTGTCTGAAAGAGGGGTTATTCCAATAATTCCTATTCCTCTAATTTTACTTCTAATTGGCCTCTAAAAAAAACAAGCCTGACCTCTGATAAAAACCACAGTGCTGTTGAATGCTCAAATCTGATTGGTCAGAAGAGGCGTTGATTAATGTTTCTACAGTAACAGCTCGTTCAAAGCAACTTTGCTGTTATGGAGAAGTTTACTGTAAGAGACGTTTATTTAACATTATAGAAGGAGTCTCCAGTGTCAGCGCTTTGTGAAAGACTTCACACAGGGAAGTTTATATTCTGCAGAAAGAGAGCCTTGTGAGGGAATGACCGTTTAATATCGCTAAAACATAAGATAAGAACGGAATTTTTTATATGAAATCTGCACATCATTAAACATAATTCAACGAATAGAAAATATGTTTCGTTCTTTAGCGAATAGCAGTTGTTATTGTTGTTGTGCTAAAAGAAGGTTTTGCAGAGAACGAGCGGGTAACGAGTGATTGTTTACACCTGTGTGTGGTTAATAATGAAGCGCTGTGTGGAACAGACCGAGGACAACAGAAATTGCATTTGCTTTTTGTTATGTTTTACTGCAGTTAAGAGTGATTTCAGGCTGCTAAACGAAGTGCTCAGAAGCACATAAAAAATATAAAAATACATTTAAAATGTCATCATTCTCACCAAAGCCTCCCTTGCGTCACTGCCATGTAGTGTTGAAATGTTCTGTTAGATGTACTATACCAGGCTTTGCCAGAAAATTTCATATAATTTCATGATGGTCCTAATGAACGAATTAGAACGATTACACATACACATTTTCATATATACGCAAAAGATATCTTTGAGCATAAATGATATATTATATATGCAAAATGCAGCGTATTATTCTGAACATTGGACACAAACATTATTACCTTATTATATCAGGCCCGTCTCTTTAAGTATACATTTGTGTAATTGTAGTAAGCTTGAATAACCATGTAGTATACTTCAATTATTATTATTATTATTATTATTATTATTATTATTAGAAGTGGGGTTTTTTTGTTTCAAAAAGAGATGGATGGAAATTGCTGACCTCTTCAGCGTGCTCATCCTAGACCTTCTCCTTCTGTCCGATTGTAAGGGTGGAAAAAAAACTTCAAGCGAAACTTTGGTGTCTTGCACACCGATACATACGGCTGTGTAAAACTGCCGACGTGAGCATTGAGAAGATGAGACGGGGGAAAAAAAATATGTCTGGTGCTCAGCATTTTCTATCGACTCTGTTTCTGTCAACAGCACTTTCTCTTCTCGGGCTTTTCTCTGTTTCCAGCACTCATTTGTTATTTCTCTCTTTCTGTCGGTCTACAAGGTCAGCTCTTCATTGTGCCGTATGAAGTGGTGTTTCCGTGATGATTGCACAACTTACACAACCGCATCTTTTTCCATCCTGACAAAGAACGGGTTTTGATTTTATATCGGCGCGTTAATATCATTTCTTACTGTAGTGTACCTGTTATCTATTTTTGATTCGTCTGGAGATTAAATAGCGCAGGGTTTAAGAGAGACTTTAGGCTCTCTACCAGAGCGCTGATGTATTCTCGATTCCGATTGGTCGGAAGGTGTTGGTTAATTTTCGAGACCAGTTTCAATTCAAATCGCAGGTTTATATTTATATTTAGCTTAATCGTTTCTATAGTAACGACATGCACGAGGACTTGTGTGGTGGAATGACTGTTTAGAACATAAGTGATATCTTGTTCCGTGGGCATTTCACAACATCAAATGGAACTATACATGGATAAAAATTATGATGTGTCATTCTTTAATAAATACAATTTTGTAATCATTGACAAATTGATTAGCACTTGAGGATATGCTGTTAGAGGAAATAATCTATTCTGGACTGGAAAGAGTAACTCCAGTTCATCACAGCATTACGCTGAGTGTTTTATTCTTTCCATAATGCATGTGTAAAGTTGACTAAAGTAGCACAGTGAGTCATGGACGTTTTTCAGAGCGTCCCTGGAGTTACAGGCAAGGTGGCAGGAGCGTCCTCTGTGCCGTGTCCGACTGTCTTCATCTAATTCGAACGATTAGATAGGTAATTACCTGCATTGTGTTATGTGCCACGAGATCCTTCTCTTGCCTGGAATATTATATGAAACACTTCAGAGACCGTGGGCAGCATTCGAGCGGTGATATATTGCGCTTTATATTATTTATGTCCTGCATATTTTCATAACCAGTTGATGTTTTAATCCCAGGGAGCAGAACGACAGAAAGTCTCTCCTCTGAACGCCTTCCCCGGCGGCAGCCTCTGCTCTTTTAGTTAAACAAGTTGCGAGCATATTGATTAGAGGAGCCTGAATTAGCCTTTCGCCAACAGCACACTGAAGAAGAAACAAAGAGTGTGTGGATATGTGTGTGTGTGTGATGGCAAGAGAGGTTGAAAGAGACGATCAGGAGTAGAGCAAAAATTAAAAGTGAGATGAAAAAGAAAAGCACGGGAATGCTGATAAAGAATAAAAACGTGCGTCCGTCGTCTTATCCGAGTTTATATTTAGAGATATTTCGACGAAGCTGTCCACGTCTGCAGGATTTATCGTGTGTCTGCGTGTGGCTGGAATAAAATGTGTCTAGGTCACGTGCAAAGCGATGTCGTCCTACATTCCGGGCCCTCAGACGCATCTCCCGTCATAAATTAGGCATAGAAAGCAGCAACATTTACATAAAGCATGGACTGTCTCTCAAAATAACTTGCATTCTGGCCATCACACACACTCAAGAGTTGGCACTGCACCACCCGCTGCACCACGGCGACGCCCCGTGTGACAAACGAGCAAGCCAAACGAAATTAAATATAGGGTTACGGTGTGATTCAAACACTGGTGTACTCCAACTATCTGTGTAATCTCTTGTATTATTCCGGTTATTACTGTGTAGAATAATGCTGACGTTTATAACCTTACGTGCAAGGAGTAAAGCGCTCCATGTTGTGCAGTTACAGAAAAATCATCAACGAGAGATCAAAATTTGTATCATTTTTTTCATAATTAGCATCTACAAACCCTCGTTCCCTTACTATCCTTTCTTTTTCCGCCTCTCTCTTGAAATGAAGTGTCGCCATGTTACCGATGAACCTCCAAATAACCGCAAATTCCTCGGAAAACTTGCAGACACCGGAGGCTCCTTCCGTGTTAAATAAAGATCCGTTTATCTGGAGCGTCTGCTGTACGTGTCCCTGTGTGTACGTTGTTATGATAGAAATGATAACGTATTCGAGCGGGATGTTATAAGAAAAATATATCACACTTTCCGACCAATCAGGATCGAGAATTCAGTAGCGCTGTGGTATAAAAATGCTTTTAATATATAAATAAAATTAAATAAAAAACACATTTGTGACTTGGCTCTGATAGATGAGTGCTGGAATACGCTTTTATACGTATATATAAATGTAGCCTTATGATCAAAGCGCTTAAAATCTGCAAAATCACAGCACTTTATCTGGACATTTCACGAAACCTGATCTGTCTCTCTGTCTCGCTCGCTTCTCCACTCCTCCATCCATTCTCCTCCTCTTTCATTTATTCCGTTTCTCTTTCCTGATTGCCTCTCTGTCCTTCTCATTCTTCGCCTTTCACCCCTAACTTTCTTAAGATGTCACTAATCAAGGCTGTGCTCCGGAGGCTGCCGCCCAGGGGAGGCCTAAAGCTCTTCTCCAATTAGTGTCAGTACACAGACAAATACCTCTTTTTTTACAGAGAGAGAGAGAGAGAGAGAGAGAGAGAGAGAGAAAATAAACGAGTGTGACAGCAATTCCAACAAACAGTCTGGCAGCCAAATAGACAGACAGATAGACACGAGCTACACACACACACACACACACACACACACACACACACACACACAGAGAGAGAGAGATGCAATTAGCCGGAGATCAGATGGCATGTGGTTCATGACTCAGAGTTTGGTCATCTTGGGTGCTGATTTTTTTTTTCTTTCTTTTTTTTCCCCTTCGCACTTGTTTATAAGCAGAGAGACATCTCTAACCGTGACATCTTGTTTAAGCATGTTCATGAAATGAATCACATTTTCTCTCTCTTCCGGTCTCTCCACTCATCTCTCCCATCAAACGCTTTCTTTCTTGTCTTCCTTGGATGAGTGTGGAAGCCCATTTCTGCCGCTTAAAAACGTAGTAGTGTTTCTCATAATGACAAAATACGAAGTCATAATTCAGAGATACTACTCCATAATTACGAGATACTACGCCATAATTACGAGATACTACGCCATAATTACGAGATACGAAGTAATAATTCGGAGATACTACGCCATGATTACGAGATACGAAGTCATTATTCAGAGATGCTACGCCATAATTACGAGATACGAAGTCATAATTACGAGATACAAAGTCATAATTTTGAGATGTTGATCTTGTAATTCCGACTTTCAAAATCATGAGTTGTTATCTCATAATTATGAAATAATATCTTGTAATTATGAATTAGTATCTCACATTTGTGAGCATCTCCTTTTACCTTTTACCCTTTTCATCTCTCTTATAACACATATATTTATTTCTTTGTTTGCTACCTCAAGTATTTTTTTTCTAGACGGTTGAAGAGGCTCGAGAGAGAACGAGCGAGAGGTGAAGAAAGAGAAGAAAGAAAAAGAGTTCATGGGTCAAGACTGAAGGTCAATGGGGTAGAACTGAAAGAGAAAGCGAGATGGGAAAGAAGTGGAAAGAGACACAAGGACATGGGAATCGAGAGAGAGAGAAAGAGAGAGAGAACGAGGGCGAAAGAAGAGGAATTTATGCCTGCACTCATTCACACCTAGAGGGAAGTTAGAGTCACGAATCTACTTATCGGCTTATTTTTGGGGGGTGTGAGGAAACCGGAGAACCCGGAGGTGCGAGGCGTAAACGCTGCACCGTTGGGACTCTCACATTTACACATTCACGTTATACATTTGAATTCATTTGGACTAAGAATGACACGTCGTGTTTTATTCCTTACATAACTCACACGGCAACACAGAAGGAAGTTCATGAGATATCGCTTTCTCACTCAAGTCAGTGAGGTTGAAAAGCAGTAAGACGAAACGTGACACTAAGTACTGGGTATGATTTACATAAAGATGTCATAAATTGTCACTCTTTCTAGCAGGCGGAGGAAGGCGGAGTATTTCCGCCTGTTAGACCGCTGATTTACGCTTCCTATGGCTGACAGCGTGTTACTATTCAAACCCGAGCATGGATTAGAGCTTATTAACGGCTGTGGGGAACATTGCTGAAAGAAATGTTTTGCAGGCACGGTGTCAAATGGGCTGAAACTTCCTAAAGGTCCGAAACTGCTGTTAATCTGAGCACACTAAAGTGCGCACCATGTGTACACGTCCTGATTAGTTTGTCACTCATTCTTCTCACACGGCTCAGTGAATGGGAACCGATCATTTACTGACTGTCGGCTCACAAATGCATGTTCCAGGAAGACTGGCTTGTTTCTCAGCTGATGGCACCAGCTCCAAGTGATTAGTCATAGCAGGAGGAGGAGTTAATAAGGAAGTTGTTCAGGAGCTGAATGGACTCGGTTCCTGAACACAGCGAGTGCATCTTCTTTAATCCACAGAAGTTTGTTCTTAATTGATGCTCCAAAGTGAGAAACTTCACCGAACGACGCTGACACAGCTGTGAAAGAGATGGGGGGAGGAGGTGGAGGATGTAAATGCATGGATGGATGGATGGATGGATGGATGGATATGTAAAGAGATATGCAGTTAAGAGCTCACTGAGAGAAAAAAATTGATGGAGGGAGATTGATAGGCAAAAAGAGAAAAGGTGACATGGGAAAAGAGAAATAGCTAGCGAGAAAGGGAGAATGAAATGGTTGAGGGGTTACGAGAGAGACTGAGAAAGGAAAAGCGAAATGAAGAGGAGAAATCATAGGGAACGAATCATAGAACGGGAGAGGAGTATGAAAATGGAGAGATAGAGAGAGAGATAGGGAGGGAGAGAAAGATTTGTGGAAGCAGAAGAAGCGAGAAATGGAGAAAGGGAAAGATTTCTTTGTAGCAGAGCTGAGAAATTTATGCTTGAGGGAGAGAGAGAGACAGACAGAGAGAGAGAGAGAGACAGACAGAGAGAGAGAGAGAGAGAGAGAGAGAGAGAGATGAAGAAAAACAGTTCAGGGGTCAAGAAAAGTAAATGGCACAGGGAACTGAAAGAAAAAGAGAGACAGAAAAGTGAAGTGGAGAGACAAGTAGAAAGAGACAGAGTCAACATTTAGATAGATAGAGAGATAGATAGATAGATAGATGGATGGATAGATATTTAGATAGATATCAAGTCAGACACACCAATCCACCTATTTATATGAAACTATAATGTAAATGTGCTTGAAACTCATATTGGCAAGTATGCCATGTATATCATGTATCGGGGAAAAAATTGAAACGACACTGAAACAACAACTGAATCTTTAATAATTATAAAAGCGTAGAACAAGTAGAACACCTACTTCCTGGTAGACTCAGTCTCATACACTCTGTGAGTCTTCAGAATCTAGAAGGCCCTTTGTAATTTCTGTAGTTCTGTCTTGTCTCTGGAAGAAAAAAAAAAAACAAAACAAAAAAAACCAAACAAACAAATAACAAAACTTCAACACCATGAGACAACAAACTTTTTAAAGTCTGTGGTTTGGAAGTGTGTGGTGTCACATATTTCATATTTGTTCAAGAGTTTAATTTAAAACTGTTAGTCTATAAGGATGTTTGTATGATCATTTGCAATAGCAGACAGTTCCTGTAACCATTTTATTTTCATCATGTTTATTATGGTCTGGCTCATGAAATTAACTTTTAATTTCTCAGCGAGTCCACACATGGTATCCTCCTTCTGCCAATCTGTGAACAATTCTAACCAACCCACCCCCTACCTCCACCCCCCAACCAACCCCA
>JANDJT010000217.1:28176112-28191396 GCA_024331685.1 Stegophilus panzeri | reverse complement strand
AGTCACGTGGGCCGGGAATCGAACCGCCAACCCTACGATTAGTGGACAACCCGCTCTACCACCTGAGCCACAGCTGCAAATGACTAAAATATGACTATAAATAATAGCACTTTACATTAAAAGACAAAAACTACTTTTTAATTAGCTGCTAAATTGGACCACTCGGCACTTGACTTGCACACAGGACAACTCTATTCAACTAATTGTGTGACTTTTGATTTAGGGGTTTTGCAGCAATAGAGATGAATATTTATCCTTCCATGTCAGTATTTGTTTATTTGGTGTAGATTCATGGCATAATATCATCCATCCATCCATTTTCTGTACCACATATACTACACAGGGTTGCGGCAAGCGTATCTCAGGGGGACTCGGGCCACAAGGCAGAGGACACCCTGGGAAGGGTACCTACCCATTTCAGGGCACAATCGCACACACACTCACACACCCATTCACACACTATAGACAATTTAGAGATCAGCCTACAACGCACGTCTTTGGACTGGGGAGAAAACCGGAGTACCCAGAGGAACCCCCAAAGCACATGCAAACTCTGCGCACATAGGGTGGAGGCAGGACTTGAACCCCCAAGCCTGGAGGTTGGGTTTTCCAGGTATCACTACAAAAAGGGAAAACTTCAAAGCAGGGTGAATACTTATGCGAACCATTGTACGTTGCATAAATTTGATTTTCAACTCACTATTCAATCCACTATCCACCGGTCAGAGTGTCAGTTATCTGCTAGCATGTGATGCGCTATAATACCTCTTCCTCTGTTCACGACGCTGCCTCGAGTGTAGCGTCTAATTGACAGACAGTCCAGAAGAGAGATATTTCACGCCTTCTCCTTTCCGCCTTTGCTCCATTTCTCCTCTTGTCACTTTCCCAGACAACTTTCAGAGCCGCGGTTTAAAAAGACAGCGGGGAAAGGACAACAGAGAGGGAAGAAACGGGAATCAATGGCCGCAGGAAGATGGAGTGTAGAATCTAAAGAATTCGTCTGGAAGGCAGATGACGAGGTGTCTTGGAGAGACTTGCGGCTTCCAGACAGTTTGAAACATTGTAGTTTCCTCTCTAACAATGCATGCTGGTGTAGAGACTGTCTCTCTCTCTCTCTCTCTCTCTCTCTCTCTCTCTCGCTCTCTCAGTGTGTGTTCAGGAGCTCTCAGAGTTCTCTTCTTACTCATCTCGGCGTTAACAATGTCTGAAGCTAGTCCTAACCTTCTCACCACTGTCCACTCTGGCACTCCTCTCTGAAGTCCACTGCACACAATCCGGCCCACTCCACCCACCTCTCCACCTCTAACGAACACCTCTTTTTTGTTTTTTAAGGTTCTGGGTTTCTGATAGCATCATTAGAGTGAGCAACCAAAGAAACCGCTGTCTACTCTGTGATTCGTGAATGACAATCCTCTATGATTAACACATTGCATTTTAGAATATTTTTATACTGTTTATGTCTACATGTCATAAATATAAGAGTTTTACGGTTGTATAATTGCTCCCGTCTCACCACTTTTCTGTGCCGTGACATCGAAACGCCTCGAGCGAAAACATTTGTCTAAAATAGCTTTGTACAGACAAATCTCAGAATCCCAATCTGTTCCTTATATAACACACCAAATATCGCTCCGGATCTGCAAAGGTGCCGTCAGGGCCAAAAATAAAAACGGCAGCTTCGGCATCTTTTAAGTACCTGTACATAACAATACAGTAACACGTTATATAATGAGATATACATTGAGCCGACAGTTTATTAGGTACAGGATCTCGCTTTATGAAATGATGCTTTATTTAATTTTTTAAGCATCTTGTTCAGCACAAAAATGAAACCAAAGTCAGCTGCCTTTATTTTTTTGTTTGTTTGTTTGTTTGCCGTACCCATGATGCGTGAGAACACGTGACTGATAATGTGCTTACACTACGATTTACTAGTCGCCAATCGGTCATCGTGGAAATAAGCCGATCGTATTTCTGGAATGGCGTGAGAATGATTTTATGAACGATCTATAATGAAACAGATTTTATACGTTTATTTCATTTTATTTTTATTAAAAGTCATTAAAAAAAAAACAAAAAGGTGCAAGGCTGCGTGATCATGATAATGAGTCTTTATTGATCACATATACATTACAGTGAAATTCTTTACTTCGCATATCCCAGCATGTCAGGAAGTTGGGGTCAGAGTGCAGGGTCAGCCGTGATACAGCGCCCCGTGGAGCAGAGAAGGTTTTGGGATAATTTTGGGATATCGCTTAAAAATAAACAACTGCTGGATGGAAACACCAGATGTGAATAAAATCTCCAAAAAGGTGCATAAAAAACGTATGCGCACAATTGAGACAGATCATTTAAAAAAAAAATTGATAAAAGGACATGCGCATAAACTAAGATGGAAACACATTTACCGAATAAATTCCTCAGTGTGCATCAAAAAAGTCATGTGACTTTGCTTCAACAAACGATGTGTTTGGATAATTGGCTGATGTGATTGGATATTCAGTGCATGTGGCCAGAGTACAGTATACAGTGCAATGGCAAAGTGTTTTTTCTGTGGACTGGACGAACAAGCGGACCGATCTCGCAGCAGAGCATTTTGAAATGCCGGAGCCTAAGTCTGTTATCGAAATGATTTGGTATAATTACCTCCCAGAACTGTCTCACACCATTCCCTTCCCTAATATCAGGCATCCGCTCAAGGCAAACTTGAGGTTTGTGATAGCGTTTCGTCAGGAAAAAAGAACCATGGTGACGTCCACAGTTTCCCCAGAAGCGATTTGTTCTCTTGAACACATGAGATGGAAGCAGTGCTTTATTCGCAAATGTTTTACGTGATATTACAATGAAATTCACAACTTGGATGGAAACATGACTACATGGAGGTTAGGATGGATGCAAGTGCAGATAAGGGCTTTTAATAAAGAGAGGCAGGTAGACAAATCCAAATCATTAGACAATAGCGTGGTCAAAAACAGGCAATGGGTCAGGCGATCAGCAAACAGGCATAAACGAGACAAGGCGAGAAACAAGAAACAAGATCCAAGAATATGGATCAAAACGAGGAACAGGGTACAAACGCTTGGTACGGTGATAACACTCAATACTTCGCAAAGAGTGAATGCCTCGAGAATCCTTTTAAACTGTGGTGTGATTGTGTGAGATTGGATGCAGGTGTGCGTGATTAGAATGAATGTGAGTGTTCTGGGAATTGCGGTCCATGGCGGCCATATTTGTAGGCTGCAGTGCAGGATGGGCAATTCTGAGCCAGAATGAACCATTCCGAGTAAAAACTGTGATGAAATAGTTCGCGTAACTAAATCAGACGGATCTGACACCAATCTGAAATATGTTTTGTATGAGCGACCAGAGAACTAATCAGTTTAATTATCTGTGATATTTATTGTATGTTACTCCAGTGCGAAGAATGACGAGTGGCGTGAATTCCTCTTCACACCTGCTGGCTCAGATGGACGTTTGAAGGATGTTTTGCTGAAATGGATATCATTTAAGACTCGCACAAGGCTAATAAGTCAAGCACATTTCTCAGCATCCTGTTGTCGTGGTAACGCTGACACTACGTGAGGCGCCGCAGATTTCATGAAATGTGTAAATGGACGTCGTTAACCAAAAAAAAAAAAAAAAAAGAATTCATTAATAAACAGTTCGCTCACAATCAGTTTATTCAAAATCTGTGCATGTAAACACAGCTACTGTGGAACTGTGTGTGTGTGTGTGTGTGTGTGTGTGTGTGTGTGGATTTTGGCCGAGTTCTGCTAGGCCACAGGCTGTGGCGCATTTTATGCAGCTTAATGGAATAGGAGCGTCTCCATGATGATTAACCACGAGAGTGCCTCTTTGGCTGGACCTGGACTGGCCTTCTGCCCACACACACACACACACATACACACACACACACACACACACACACAGAGAAATACACAAATACACGGATAGGTTTGTCAAGCCAATAGTGCTGAAACACACAGCTCTCTAGTACACACACACACACACACACACACACACACACACAATCCAATACATTAGAGTGCTTTGCTGAGTCCAGCCTGAGAAAGTAATAAGGTTTGGTTTGATTTTAATCAAAAATTTACTATCTGTTGCTGAGCTTTAGTGACGTTTGGTATGTCTACAAACTGCAACAAAACCACTGTGTTAGACTAATAACAGTTCAGTTGTTTATAGCTGGGTGGCTGAAAATATTGGCACCCTTTCTTTTTTTTCCCCTTCTTTTTTTTTTTTTTTAAATCTTCCCTGATGTTTAATGGAGCTGGTGTTTATTGTGTTGTCCCTGACTTGCTCATGTCTCACATTTTATGCCGCACTTTATATATATATATATATATGTATGTATACAGTATGTCAGTCCATGTAGATTAAAGTGACTGATCACTTTAACTTGATCTACAAGTCAAAGCCTTGTTGTTTTTGTACTTATAGTCAGAACGTTTGGCTAGGCTTCATTACAGAACGCAATATACAATATATCATATTTATTTATTTATTTATTTATTTATTTAAAAAATGCTGTTATAGGAAAATAATCAACAACTGTACGGTGTGATGAAATGGACGTACTGTTACCACCCTGAAGTTGATTATTTTCCTCTCGAGGGACGTACCAACGTGTTGTATTCCTCATATACCGCTGCAATTTGCCAACAATTATTGTTATTGTTTTATTCACTAATGAACAGCATGTTTTAGATTTTATCTATGTTTATGTTTAGACCTGCTGAGAAAAATCTCAAAGTTACCCAACGACCCAATAACTCTTCATCCTACATAACGTTTGGGTTTTTTTGTCCACTTCTTTTCTGTTAAAACTGGTGTGAAGCACAGAAAACTAAGGAAATTAGCTAGATAAAGCTCTCAGGCAGTGGGCTTTTTAATTCTGCCAATATATGTAGCATTTAGAAAATATAGACATGCCAGATGAGATGTTCAGCAAATAAATGCGTCGTTTAACCATAACCAGACATGTTTGTTTGAAATTAGTCATATTTAGTAGAGATATATGTTGTAATGAGAATTCAGATCCATTGATAAAAACAAAAAAAGGGAGAATTTGCCTCTTAATTTCGAATTTTGGTCATTTTTGTATGTAAATTTTTACTTAACTACTTACTTACACTTCAGCAATCAAAACTATTTCTCCTACAGATAACTTCCTGCAACATGAGCTCATTCCTGTGGGCCATGTCTTAAAAGAAACGAAAGATCGTAAACATTTATTTCTCATTATTCACACCCAATTTTAATTTAATTAAAAAAAAAAATGAATAAATAAAACTGTTGCAAAAACGATATCGCTCGGCAAAGAATTTGTTAATTAATTTGTTATACCTTTTCATTAAAAATCATCTCTGCACCCGAGGAGCTACAAACCGACAGACTGAAGTAAAAGACAAAAATACATAAAATATTATAGAAATAAAGAGCTCATTTATTATAAATGATTAATCAGTTATATTTGTCCTCATTTCCCACTCAGATAAAACAGCTTATTTTATTAGATATAAAGTAAGTGCTAAGAGTTTGGATAAACTGATACACAGAGACACAGATAAATGTATTAATTACAAAATGGGTACAACAACGCAAAATACTGAAACATTTATTGATTATGGATTATCATTTGTGACGGTAAATAATGAGGAGAAACTAAAATACCGAGGCTCGGATTGCAAAAATATTCATAACGTTCGTCTCGTGGGTGCCAATACTTTTGCACAAGCCTGTTGATTAGCTCTGTAGCTTGAGTGCTAAAGTAACGAAGCAAGCTTTGAACGCCAAACACTTTTGAACTGATCAAATTTGGGAGGGAAAAAAGAGCACATTCTGTCGTTTAATACGATACTTCATATAGCGTCCTAATCATACTTGTTATTGTACACCAAAGCGAAGAAACATACACACACACACACACTCGTCCTGCAGGAGCGTGGGCTGATATTGATCTTTCAGAGGTGATATTAATGCTACGTTCAATATTCCAGATGAAGCATATTTTCATATTTCCTGGACAGTGTGAAAAATAATATGCAGTATTATGTTATTTCCAGTAGCTGGGCGGAGGGTTCAGGCGCGTCGCTGTATCATGGAGTTTCTTCGCTGGTTCCTTCGCAAACTCTGCTCTCTGACATAACAGCTGTCTTTAACCTGTGTGTGTGTGTGTGTGTGTGTGCGGGAGTGTGGGTGTGTGTGTGTGTGTGTGTGTGTGTGTGGGAGTGTGCTTCTGCTTTGATTGCGTTTCACAGTGACAGTTTCTTGTCCTCAGTTATACAGTGCTGGCCTGAGGTGTGAAAGGAAACACAAACAAACACACACACACACACACACACACACACAAACACACACACACACACACACAGTGACCTACCTTGTTGTGCAAAGTGGCGTCTCAGTCGAGTGGGTCCTGAGTGTCACATCACCTCATTCAGAGGAGATACAGGGGAAGAGAGAGCAATCAAAGGATTGTCACTGCCAAACACACACACACACACACACACACACACACAGAAAACTATAGCTTACAGCATTGAAAAAGCAAAGCTAAACCTGAACACATACTATTTTCAATACGGTCAACAGATAGTCCATTCAGAGTCTTGAGATTTCATCACGTGTTCATCATAAACAATTAGGTGAACATATCTAGGGTTCAAATGTAGAGCTCAAGTGTACTTTAGTCGTACACTCTCATAAGAATTGCAAATCCCAAATCATGCTAGCGTTACTGTCTAACTAGCGCCAACGCAAGACTAAAACCATGCAAAAAGTTTAGTGCGCTTAAATTCAAATATTCCGATTATTTTCTTCGTAACAAATACGAACTCACCGCTCAAGTGCCGTCAGCGTCATGACTGACGAAAGGTTTGGGGGAATCTTCCAGCTCCTGATTTTCTTCCTGTGAGATAGTATTTCAATATAAAAAAGGAAGTTACTTTTTCAGAGGAGTGTGTGTGGGCTTGATTGGGTATAAATGTTTAATACGCATCACATTATAATATAAGTTTATGACGTATATATATATATATATACTGTATATATATGAAGCAGCTGTATTTTAGAAGTGCATAAGAAAATGTCTATCAGCTAGCTGGTTATAATTATTTATGGTTATTGGAATGAGTGTGTAAATGTCTGTGATGGACTCGCATGTCATCCAGGAAGTATTCCTGCCTCACACCTCATGTTCCCAGGATAGACTCCAGATCCACCATGACCCTGACAGAGATAAAGTGGTAACTGAAGATGAATGAATGAAAGAACGGAAACTCCTTTGAGATCGTTCTTTAGATGTAGTCCTTGTTTGATTTAGCACCGGTCTGTGACCTGGTGAAACATTCCCATCGAGCACTGACCTTTGAGAGCCCAAGCCTGATGATGTCACAAGTGATGTCAGATAGCTAATATATGAATAAGGAAAAAAACCTAGAGCCAGATTTATGTTGAAAATGTCCAATGTTTAATCATGTGAGTAAACAATAAGCACCATAGACCCCCATGGTCTGATTCTGGAGGTAAATGGGGGCAGCTCTGGCTTGATTTCGGTGGTGTTGCCCATGGAGACCCCTCTTGTAATTCAAACCCTGACTGTTAATCGCTTAAGAGCGTATTTTTATGGTTGATGTATAGAATAACTGGATTAGAGCTGTCTAGTGAGGGGTTCACGGTGTCAGATATATTCAACTTCACATCACACACACACACACACACACACACACACACACATAGGTTGGTCTTACTATACTTATGAGGACCATCCATTGACATAATTATTGATGCAGCTAATTAATCCTATGCTACACCTTAAGCCAACCGTAACCTTTGTTAAGCAATAGCAAATTGCCTTTAGACCATTTTAGTTTCTTAAATAAAATCTACAGTTTTTGTTGTTGTTGTTGTTGTTTTTTCCCCTCATTCCTCATGGGGTCCAGCCTATTGACCCTCCCACAAGGTCAAAACTGTCAGATATTTCTATCCTTGTAGGAACATTTGCTCCACTAAGATACACAAACATGCCCCCTCACACACACACATGCCTGGACAAATTGCAAATGGCAAAGTTTTCCCCATGATTCCAAGTGAGGGATGACCACAAGCCATGGGTATGTAATAGAAGAAGCTAGCGGAGCGTTTCTGCAAGCCGGTTGTGTCATGCTGGGTTCTGCAGACACGCTTTGACTTTCCTGTCCACACTGTTTTTAACTCGCTGTTCCTCTTGCCCTCTCTCTTGGTGATAGAGCGACTGCTAAAACACTCAGATCTGCTGCAATTCAATTAAACACACAAACAGGTGGGGTGTGAAGATTTACGGAAATGAATCCATTTACGATACGAGTGTAGCAGTTGAAAACAGAGAATGTATCACTTTACCAGTGAAGTGTGATAGCCACACGGCTTTCTATTACTAGTGCTTATTATTCAGAAATGAAATCAAATTAGTTTCTTTTGAGTGGGTTGTGAACCTCTGTCAGGCCCAGTGAAGGAGGCGGGGCTTCTGTGGAGGAGGTGTTGCCTTTGTAGTTTAATCCCAGTGAATGGGGCGTGACCTCTGTGTCAATCAGTCACAGTGAAGTAGACATGGCTTCTATGGAGGAGGTGTGGCCTTTGTAGTTCAATTCCAGTGAAGGAGGCATGGCTTCTATGGAGGAGGTGTGGCCTTTGTAGTTCAGTTCCAGTGAAAGAGGCATGGCTTCTGTAAAGGCAGTGTGGCCTTTGTAGTTCTGTCCCAGTGAAGGAGGCGGGGCTTCTGTGGAGGAGGTGTGGCTTTTGTAGTTCTGTCCCAGTGAAGGAGGCATGGCTTCTGTAAAGGCAGTGTGGCCTTTGTAGTTCTGTCCCAGTGAAGGAGGCGGGGCTTCTGTGGAGGAGGTGTGGCTTTTGTAGTTCTGTCCCAGTGAAGGAGGCATGGCTTCTGTAAAGGCGGTGTAGCCTTTGTAGTTCAATCCCAGTGAAGGGGGCATGACCTCTGTGTCAATCAATTCCAGTGAAGGAGGCATGGCTTCTGTGGAGGAGGTGTGGCCTTTGTAGTTCTGTCTCAGGGAAGGAGGCGGGGCTTTTGTGAAGGCGGTGTGGCCTTTGTAGTTCAGTCCCAGTGAAGGGCATGTGATCTCTGTGTCAGTCTGTCCCAGTGAAGGAGGTGTGGCCTTTGTATTTCAGTTGCAGTGAAGGAGGTGTGGCCTTTATGTCTGTCAGGACCTTTTTGTTCTATCAGTGTGCCATTTTCAGTTTTGCTTACATGAATTCTCATAGGTCGATCATTTTAAGACTTGGTGGTTAAAATACTCAGCCTTGTAATCTGGAGGCCATAAGACATAGACGTAACATTAGACATACCGTGTTGTTTGTTTTACAATCAGCATGGATATCAACTCACTGCAGCAGGGATTAACCATGCAACCTAAACAAATTGCTTGCTCAAGTACAAAAGATCGTTCAGCTCTATCAGCATCACAATAGCACCTCACAGCTGACGTTTGTGAACATTATCAGGGAATTTGTGAAAATCAAACGGAACTGCACTATCAAGTGTTTCTGATACAGAATCAAACGCAGTCGTGCAGTTAAACATGTTCAGGAAAAGAATACTGGAAGGATGTTTCAGGGTAAGCCAAAGCACACACACACACACACACACACACACACACACATACACACACACACACACAGCCTCAGGGAAGGAGTGAAAGCAAACTGTGTATTTCATGGGGATTTGAAAAAAGGTCAAAAGACCCACACAGCCTTGTGATTCACATGATACAAATATGATTTTGTGTGTGTGTGTGTGTGTGCGTGTGTGTGTGCGTGTGTGCGTGTGTGTGTGTGTGATTTGGATGTGTAGACTTCTCTCTTGTAAACTGACCTGCATGGGTTGGTGCTAATTACATCATTACCCACCAGTGGGGCTCGGGCCAAACACATTCCTAGGGTGGTGTTAGATTTGTTTTCCTTTGACCATGTTCATGGGGTTCGTTTTCTTTGGAGTCATTTTTTTTGTTTTAAAAGTTTTGTAGTGAATGGTTATCAAAGACTGAAGCTAGGAATCGAAATGCTAATAGGAGTGTTCATGATAGTGCGAGAGAGAGAGAAAGAGAGAGAGACAGAGAGACATACAGACAGATCGAGAGTGAGAGAGAGAGATGGACAGACAGACAGACAGAGAAACAAAGAGACCTACAGAATCTGTGTGTGTGTGTGTGTATGTGTGTGTGTGAGAGAGAGAGATAGAGCGAGAGACAGAGAGAGACACACAGAGACAGGACTTGAGAAAGAGAAAGAGAGAGAGAGAGAGACATACAGACAGATCCAGAGTGAGACAGAGAGAGATGGACAGACAGACAGAGAAATAAAGAGACTGACAGAATGTGTGTGTGTGAGAGAGAGAGACAGAGAGAGACACACAGAGACAGGACTTGAGAAAGAGAGAGAGAGAGAGAGAGAGAGAGACATACAGACAGATCCAGAGTGAGACAGAGAGAGATGGACAGACAGACAGAGAAACAAAGAGACTGACAGAATGTGTGTGTGTGTGTGTGTGTGTGTGAGAGAGAGAGAGAGAGAGAGAGAGAGACAGAGAGAGACACACAGAGACAGGACTTGAGAAAGAGAGAGAGAGAGAGAATGGGGCAAACAAAACAAACAGAAAGACAGACAGTGAAAGAGACAGAGATAAAGAGAGACAGACAGACAGTCACACAGAGAGAGTGAGAGACAGCGAGAGACAAAGAGAGAGTGACAGAGGGACAGACAGAAGAAGAGACGATGAGATGATGACAGACAAACAGAGAAGATGGAGCGAGACAGAGAGAGAATCAGAGAGACACATAAGGAGGGTAACAGACATGGAGAGACACACAGGGACAGACAGACAGACAGATAGTAAAGCCTCTTGTATACTTTGGGTTTTTTTTTTTTACGCGTACGCTAACATATGCACACAGTCGTATGCACAGCCTTTCAAATTATAGCCTATCACTGTATACCCGAGGACAAGAAACTGTCACTGTGAAACACAATCAAAGAATACCGAGTCGCTATTTTTAATTCTATTTTTCAGGATTTTAGAGTTCATTCTATTTTATGGTTTTAATAGAAAAATAGAAAAAAACAAAACAAAAAAAAAAAACAAAACAAAAGCAGAAGCCTCCTCACGTGTGATTCAGCTCAATATATGTAATTTTACACGCACGTATGTAAATGAATTTGTCTTACTGTAAAATCAAATAAAATAAGCAACGTGGCCATCAGTCATTAAATTGAGTATGAGATTAAATGGAAGCAGACAGGTTTTTCCTAGCACTTTCTTTTCACTTTCAAGAAAAGTTTAGCACTTATCTCCTTTAACTTCTACATTAACAAGCGTACACTGTTTTTGACTCATTCTGTCACTAGTTGATAGCAATGTGCTTCACTCATGCAATTTAGACTCCAGCCATTCTCACAGCCTGAAAGTCACTTAGGGAACAAATATACAGCTGAAGAGCAGGTATTAAATGTTTGTGAGCCCATTACCTGTATTTGAAGATAAAATATAACAATTATCTCACTGTCTCAAATAGGAATGTTCATATTGTTCGTGTTGTATGCCCAATTTTTATGATGGACTTTAATTAGCGTTAGATTTGACACGTACTTACAGAGATGCATGGCCAGTTTCGGGCAGTTTTCCCGGAGTCTGTTTAACGTCAGAGCTTGGCGCAAGAATTACCAGATTTAAACCCGCATTTTAATGTCCTATCTTTTTGAGAATCAGAAATACTTTTTACTGCATGATGATTTGCCTAAAAAAAAAAATATCATAGATCCTCCTACTACTGTGGCATTTTTGAGCGTTAAACAGCTCCTGAGTTATCAAACTGACATTGATAATGAACGAGAAAAAAACAAATAAAACAATAAAAACACCCCAAGTTTGAAACAGTTTGAGACTCATTGTTTAGATTTATTCAGAACCACCACTTAAGCATTATCCAGTGTCCACATCATTCTGTCCTCAGATTAAAGTTGATGAAAAGCACTTAAAGTGTCGCGGCCTGTTTCACTTATCACTTCACGGCTGACCTGAGCAGAATGAGAATGAAGAGCCGGTCAGAGTCTAATGTGTATCAGTGCTGTGTGTGAATGCGTCGAGTGAGTGTTATCTGGCATAAATCTCATGAAACCGTGAGCTTTCACACATACATTACTGGCCCTTAGTTAAATTGACTGTGCAACATCAATGCACTCGAGCTTAATCATCAGTTTTCGAATTGAGAGAATGAAAAGAGTTTGATTTAATGAAATGCCTTTAACTCACGGTTTGGTTAGAACTGTGTATGTAAAGTTAAAGTAACGGCTAGGATGAGAGGCGGGGCTTAGCATGTGCAGTGAGGGGTATAAATTAACTGCATTAGTTGTTGGCAGTTACAGCTTCGAGACAGTAAGAAGTCATTCGCTTTTCCCAGCAATGTGGTTCAAGCTTGGCACATTCCTCTGGGCAAGTCATCTTCAGTTCCCCAGGGTTAAGATAATCCCTCTGAAGGATTTCATAATCCTGTAAAAATATTCAACAGGAGCCTTCTTGAATGACTTTTGCTGTATGTTTGTACTTGTTGTCTTGGTGAAACATCTATCTTCTCCCCAGATTCAATTTCTTGGCTGATGAGATTAAATTCTCTTCCTGGTATATCGCTCCATACATGTTTCCTTCGATGATGTGTAACGCCCCTGGTATCGTTTGCAGAGAAGTAGCTTCATATCATGATGCTCCCACCACCATGCTTCACTGCTGGTACAATATGATGGTGTTCTTGGTGTTCTTGTGATCATACCTACAAACCTTCTTTCTCCAAACAAACCTTCTTTCTCCGAGCTGAATTATCTCTGAAGAGATCTGTTTTTGTTTCAAAAGAGTTCTGATTTGTCTAAATGGTTTTAGACGACCCTGATGTGGTAGAGAGGGTTCTCCACTAATCATAGGGTTGGCAGTTCGATTCCTGGCCCACTTGACTCCACATGACTCCATATGACTCCACCTGAGTCCACAAGACTCTGCATGATTCCACATGACTCCATATGACTTCACATGACTTCACATGACTCCGCATGACTCCATATGACTCTACATGACTCCACATGACTTCACATGACTCCATATGCCTCCAAATGACTCCACATGAATCAACATGACTCCATGTGACTCCACATGACTCCACATGATTCCACATGACTCCATATGACTCCACATGACTCCACATGCCGAAGTGTCCTTGGGCAAGGCACTGAACCCCAAGTTTCTCCTGATGGCAAGTTAACACCTTGCATGGCAGCTCTGCTACCATTGGTGTGTGAGTGTGTGTGTGAATGGGTGAATGAGAAAATGCTTTGCAGAACCGCTACGGTTAACAATTATTTACCATCTCTGTGCTTCGTTTTAGCAGAAAACTTTAGCGTGAGGTGTAGGAACGGAAATAATGATGGTGCAGTTCATTGTTTGTTGCTCTTTGTTGTTTAACTGTTGTTCCTTTTGCTTTCAGGTCATCCTGCAACTCTTTTCGGATGACTGCTGGCTTTCTCTTATCTCTTATTAGTCTGTTTCCCAGTGCTTTTGTTTTGTACGTTCAGTCATAGTTAATGCTGTCATTACTCTTTGAGGTTTCCCATTGGCCATCATGTACGAGTGCTCGGGTACAGTAAGTGGTGCTATTAAAATTTAATGACAATTTCCAGGACTCCTCAGTGTTATCCATCTTGGAAAGAATTGGCTTTGTAACAACTAATCGCAGGCTTGGTCACGTAGCACAGGGTTCGTTTAACTGCAGTGCACGTGAGACGGTGAGTAAAGCATTCGTACGATATCATATCGTCCGTGGAAGTCGAACGTCATCTCTGCATAAGGCCTTTGGTTCGTTTGACTACTACTCTGAATCCTAGTGATTTTTTTTTTGCTTGTTTTGGATTTGTTTGCTGTTAGGTTTAGTTTTATAATTCATATAAGTAAACAAATAATTAAAAAAAAAAATTAAAAGTAGCCCGTGAATGGGTATGTCTGAACACATAAACATATGAGCTAAATAATTTTGGCAGTGCTACATCTTCCTTTGGGTCAGTTTTATTTGAATAATGAATAATAATAATAATAATAATTCCTTAGATTTATATAGCGCTTTTCGACGTGCTCAAAGCGCTTTACATTGTATGGGGGGGGGGGAATCTCCTCAGCCACCACCAGTGTGTGTTCAGCAGGCAGAAACCATTTTTTTTCTGATTTAATACCTGCCCTTCGGTTATATTAAATTTTGTCATTTTGGATTTCAGGCTGAAGTAAATTGGAACGAAGGTGCTAAATAATTGATTCACATTATATACACCATTCTGTAGTTTGTACCTTTAAGTAGAAACATAGCACATTCTATGGTCATTAAGGCAAACACACAAAATGGCCGACACGTGCAATTTTGCTTAAGTGAAAGACACAATCCTCTGCAGACCCTGTTAGTACATCAGCATGTTTTAGTTGGGCTTTTTTTTGCATGTATTGTTAAGTTTGCACGTGCTTTTTGTAAGCACGAACCTAAATGAAGAGCCTTAATCTTTAACGGTCAAAGGTTAGCAATTGTATCAGTTCCTACACAATACTTTTTAAATAATATCAGGTTTGATAATGATGCACTTCATTTTCCTTTTTAATGTGAGCCAGGATCCCTAATTAAGCAGGCAGAGCATTAGCAGTAATGACACTAATAGAGGGAGGGAGCTAGCGTGCTGGATGACAGCAGAGAGACATGGGTATAAATAGCTGTGGAACAGAAGCATTTCTCAAACAACAGACAGATCCAGTAATGAGATGTTCTCATCCAGACAGCTGTTTGATATCTGACGACATGTCAAATCTCCTCAGCGTCGACAGTGATGCTTTGTAAGCACTCTGTCCATCCACGTGTCTCTCTCTATCTCCCTCTCTCTCTCTCTCTCTCTCTGTCAAATGAAAATTCAAAAGTTGCTTTATCCATATGACAAATATTAGCATTTGTGTTAACAAAGCTTGGATACAGAGCTCTCTCTCTCTTTCTATATTTCTGTGTCTCTCTATCACTGTCTGTCTCCATCTATCGTTCTATTTCTCTCTCTTTATCTCTCTCTTTATTTCTCTATCTATCTATCTATCCATCTAGTCTCTCTCTCTTTAACTGTCGCTCTATCCATATCTCTCGAAGTGTCTCTCTCTCACTCACTCTGTCTCTCTCTCTCTCTATCTCTCTCTCCATCTATCTTTCTATTTATTT